>NDXB01005556.1:0-12330 GCA_002631895.1 Agapornis roseicollis | reverse complement strand
CATGAAATCAATTGTATGCTGTTGCCTGTTGTGTAATACTTTTATAGCCAATCAAATAGATGTATTCGGGTCACCGGAGACTGGCCTTGGNTACTTTTATAGCCAATCAAATAGATGTATTCGGGTCACCGGAGACTGGCCTTGGCTTTCCTTCAACCATCTTCCCGATAAGAATGAACTTTGATAGAACCAAACAAGTTCTGCAGTAAAGGAGCAATCAGCATCAGCAAGCAATGACTCAACATTGCACACAGCTTCCCCTGCTTTGAAAGACAGTTTCAATAGACGAAGTTTGATATCATGGACCAGATGGACTCAGTAGCTTTATAGGGACTGGTCCATGCACTAATTTAAGAGTACACTGAGATAAAAGCAATAGTATATTGAGAATGTGGAATCTGAGCATGACATGAATGGTATGGAATGAGGGGTAGATAATGTCCTGGGTTCAGCAGTTGCAGTCAGTTTTTCTTCTCTTTAGTAGCTGGTGTTTTGACTTAGCCCGGGAACAAGGCTGATAAGGCCGATGTTTTTGGTTGTTGCTGAGCGATGTTTGCCCTGACCAAGGACTTTGTGAGCCTCATGCTCTGCCGGGGAGAAGGGGGGGCCAGGAGAAAGGAGGGACAGAACCCAAATTGACCAAAGAGGTATTCCATACCATAGCACGTCATGCCCAGGATGTAATTGGGAGGGATCCGGAGGGCCTAGTGCTCTCGGGGTGGTTGGAAGAGGTGGTCGGTCAGCACTCAGTTGGTGGGGTGTCGTGAGTTATCTGTTGGTGGTTGATGGGATGCTGCATTCTTTTCCTTCATCATTATTATTATTGGTGGTAGCAGCAGTGATTTGTGTTATACCTTAGTTACTAAACTGTTCTTATCTCAACCTGTGGAAGTTGCATTCTTTTGATTCTCCCCCCATCTCTCTGGAAGCAGGGGAGGGCAAGAAGGGGGGTTGAGTGAGTGAACGAGTTGCGTGGTTGGTTGGGTTTAAACCACGACAGTTTTTAACACTGAAATTACTTTCCTTTCAGACTAAGAAAGAATAAAAATGACAAAAATGAAAACAAGACAAGTTGACAGGGAAAGTGGGAGAAAGCATGTAGGATGGTTCTTCCATGACTTGCCTGGCTGGACATTACTGTTACTGTAGGGGGAAGAATTCTATATTACTTTTACATATATCACCTACAGAGCACCACTACCTTGTTTCTGTTACATCTAACAAATAAGTCAAACTGCCAGATAGGTTATTCTGAAAGCCCTGATAAACTGGCTGCTATTAGTTTTAACATTTCTGAAGACTAGAGGCTGCTGAACCAATACAGATAATCATGAATTGATCGTATGTTTTTCGTTATCTAAGCATGTTTTATATTTTCCTTCATGATATAGTTGTAAGCTAATTGCTTATTTCTAAAGTTAAAGAAATGAATAGGCTCTTAAAATAGTAAGAGAAGTTTCTTTGCTTTTTATCACATCTTCATCAGTTAAGTACTTCTAGCAGTTCTCTGCCATGTGCAGTTAAGGTGAATCACAAAGACAGTATTTCTTCTTGAAAACTGCAGGTTCAAGTTGGCCAGGGGCTTCTCATAAATACTGCTTCAAAGCTTGACTTATCCTGACATTTATGTTTGCTTTTATCCTAACCCTGTGAAGTACTGAAAAAGTCTGAGGCTAAGGCTAGTCAGTAACACTCTTGATCTTGCAGGCTCAACTTAAAACATGTTTGGGTTGTCATGACTGCTTTTTGGGGTGCTTTTCTTGTCATCTTTGTTTTTGCATGCTTTTAAGATACCTTAGAACTGACGGTGACTGGTCAGGGAATTCAGCTGGATGAGCTGGCGGTGCAGAAGCAGCCCTGTAAGGTATCTGACAGGGTTTTTTTTAAAAAACAGGCACATTCAGGTAATTTTACCTCATGTTCCTGAAAACACGAGCATATAAAGCCCCTAGGTGCCTTTAAAACCTGTGACTATGGATTTGAAATTTGAGTCCTCCAGGAGGGTTTCTCTCCCAGTGAGGGCAAAAAGCAGAAAATTAGGGGAGGCATTAAGGCAATCGAACAGACTTTTTACTACTCTTAGCAATGTAAGCCCACCACAGAAAATGACCAAGAAAAACACCCCCAACCCCCACACCAACTCATCCCCCCCTTCCTCTAGCCAGTTTCCTTTTTTCATACCCTGTGTCTTATCAGTTTTCTGCAGAGACTCTGAAACTCTTATCTTGATAGGCCAGATTACCAAACTCATGATAGGCCAGATTATCAAGATGATCTACTCTCCATGATGAATAGGAATCAAACAGTGTTTTCCATTGTCAGCAACCATACATTCCTAGTCCAGTTAATTAACAGAAATTCCCCTCTCCTATCCTCTGTTTTTTTCTCCTCCTCTCTTCTCCCCCCATTTCTATCCCAGCTCTCCTGTCACTCTTTCTCTGTCTCCTTACACACTCCCCAATTAATTCCTACACTTTAATACCATCTAAGAGTCCTTAGTGAGAAGAGGATCTGCTTGCTATGCAGGTGCAAGTTTTCAGCACCACAGCACAGCAGCAATACCACCCCCTTCTGCCCTCCTCAGGGCTTCTCTTTGTGAACCACTTTTTCTTCCTTTTCAGCTCCATGCTGAACAACCCCAAGCAGCTAATCTGATTATGCTAATTTGTACTTCATGAACCCAAAGACTGTAAGGGGATCTGCAGAGGGTGAGCTGGGCTGGGGATGAGGGTGGTGAGGACAGGAGAAAGAGTATTGGGGGAGGGTGAGGGAGGGGGCACAGACAATAGGTTCAAGTCAGTTAACAAAAAAAGCTGTCTGTATTGCCAAACAAAGCACACTCTGGGTAACCCCTTGCTGCTCTTGACAATTTAGAGTGCCCAAACTGGCCTGTGCTACTGACCAGAAAAGGGAGCAGGGAGAATATACAATGAAGGGGCACAATGAGAAGTCTGTTTCCTGCTGAATGTTGCTTTTCTTTCTCCTTAACTAATCCTTCCCAGAATCTAGTAGTTGAAGTATGGCCCACAAATTGTTAGTCAAATGGTAGCTATGGCACTAGACAGCTTCTGATCACATACAACCTCCTCTGTCCAACTAGACTGATGCTGCACTTGAAATTTATTGAATAATGGGCAGAGACTTTGAAGAGACAGACTCACAACTCTAAATACGCATCCTCTTTCTGCAGGAGCTGACAGTGTCCCCAGCCTGATTTTACCGACATTACCTTTGCTAAAATTCATAAGGAAACAGTCTTGAGAGGAAACCTAAGAAGGAAACATGGAAAATTTGTTTTCAATATTAAAATAACCCCATGATAGAGTTTTGGCAATCACAGAATTGTCTGCATTGCCAGGGGCCCCCATGGATCACCTGGCCCAACCCCTTGCTCAAACTGATCTAGAGCTGCCTGCCCAGGATCAGCCTCTCCTTCTATGCAAGATGTTCCAGTCCCTTAATTATCCTTGTGGCTTTCTACTGACTTGCTTCAGCTAGTCCATATCTCTCTTGGACTGGGAAGCCCAGAAATGGACACAGAACTCCAGATGTGGCCTCACCACTGCTGAAGAGAAGGGATGGATCAACTCCTTTGACTCGCTTGCAGGACCCTGATGGCTCCTCGGAACACTGGTATGAGTGCTGGATCAAGACAATATGTTAGTTTGAGCTAGTTCCAAGGATGGTGTGAGCAAGAACAACTCTAGCGCTGCCTCTGCTGCATATGTTTGTCACAAACCAGAAGTATATTTTGTCTTCCAAACTGGAAAGTTTTGGAGAGAGGTACCTTGTTTCCGCACATACTAAAAGCACTGTCTATATGCATGTGCCTGTAGAGATGATAAGGCAGAGAATGGGCCATTACAACACTTTCAGAGATGGGCTTGAACTTGTTGTCCATAAAACAATGGTGTACATTGTTTACTAGCCAAACACATACAGGGAATATTAACTGTTTCCTTAATTTCCTTAATTTTTCTTCTGTGCTCCTTTCAGGCAGAAATTCAGATGGTCATTTTCTGAGAGACAATTCCTACCTCTGGTGAAGACAAATAATTTGCTATTGAGAGGAAAAAGCGAAAATGAAAGGAAGACATTTGCTTTGCACTCCACCTTAAATAGGACAAGTCCCCTTTCTTATCCAGAGCAGACTATCTGTTCAGTCCTGCAGCCCTAAGCAGATTATTTCAGGACACCATTTTATGAAAGCAAATGGAGGAGGAAAAATTACTGTCTTAAAGCTGTTGTTTCAGGACCAGTCTTGAGTTTGGCTGCATTTGCATTATGTTTCAGAGAGGGGATTACATGTAGTTTATTTGATAGGGTAGAAAATATGCAGTATCTTTCCAGCATTGCTCTTTCATATCAGAGATTTCAGCTGCTGAATGTGTAGTACATTATAACACATATATCAGTATTTAACAAAACTAGCTCAAAATAATGTTGAGTGGAGCAGCCAAGCAAAAGAGCAGAAAACAATATCAGAAACATAAGATTAATATCTTAAATCCAAAATGAAAGAGTATGCTTTTTGAAATTACCACATGCTGATTGGAGTCTCTATGTTCATAATATGCATGGAAATGTTGCTTGCTTTTCTTTTTTAACTCTGCAAAGCACTGAAGCCTATCAGACATGAGCCAGACCAAATAGTATTTTTATGAACTGTGTTATGTTATACATAAATATATCTGATTAGACAAATAGCTTGAAATCTGAGATAATTGGTATTCCCATATTCTAACTTCCCTAAAGGCCAGTTTTTTGAAGGTATTGGAACACCTAAAATCCATAGATATTTAATGAACTTAAGGACCTGGGCTTTTTCCCTACTGATGCATCTAACAGTGAAAAGTCAGTGCATGCAGCAGGATTTACTGCACAGTAGTCTGAGGCATGCTGATTTGTACTGTATGAGGTCTTACTGTATCCTTTCTTCCCTTCTACAACAGGTCTTGATGAGATCAGACTGGTGAGGATTTGACAAAGGAGATAAACAGAATAAGTAGCATAATCTAGAGAAGAAGGTCTTGCTCTGTCACCTTGTCTTTCTTCTGACCTGAGAAACCTGAAGGACCTTGCTCTAGGCCACTGCTTTTCCTAATGTTTTGTTTATGTCCATAGTGAGTTATACCAAGAAAGGATGTTTCTCTAGCTGTGTATAGATAGGGAGTTTAATGCAATGGGCTTTGGTCTCATTTGAAACTCCTAAGTAATATTTTTACATATAATATTAATATAGTAACAGTTATAGTAAACAGGAATCTATAAAGAAGGTATTGTCAACCATTGTTGACAGTAAGCTTGATATTCTCAACCATTGTTGGCAGTAAGCTTGATATTCTCAACCATTGTTGACAGTATGCTTGAAACCAGCTAGTAGTCATTATTAATGACTGGATTTTTCAGAAGAAAAACCTGAGAAATTGGTTGAAGTAGTCCCACATCTTTCAGACACAGCACAGACTCTTATGTGGATAGAGTGGGATTGGTCAATTAACTACAGTGACAGTTGTGTAGAGATGAAAGGTATAGAAGGTGTATTGAGCACATACCTTCAGGAATCATGCATATAATAAGAGAAAAGAGAGGCTGCCTAGTGCTTCAGGGCTGAACCACAAGTTAATACAATGGCTTAAAGTTCAACCAGGGAACAGTGCCATTGCAGCACTTCTGTGCGCCATTGCCTCAGCCCATGTGTACGTTGAAGGTGCGTTGTGACTGTTAAGGAAAGACATCTTTGAACCTTGAGTCGATCAACACGGTACCTGAATTTGTTTCAGTCCTGTGAACTAAGAATCTCGTGATGCACTTAATGACGCAGCTGGGAGACAAAAAAGTAAAAGTTCAAGCCCACTCTCAAAATCAGTTCTGTTCAGAGTGTACTCTTCAGGAGCACGATGCTAAGAAGTGGTTTAACCCAACACTAAAACCTAAGGAAAGGTGAAAGGAACTGAGCACTCAGAAGTCCAGTGGGCATTTCTAGAAGAAATACAACCCTGAAGGCTGTAACTTTTGTACGGGATATCTCTACCACCTGAACTAAATGGTGGTATCCACCTGAGCTCTATGCGAAATCATGACTGAGTTAATTGCTGCAATAAAGATACAAAAATACATGGAATGTGTAACTCAAGAACCTGAAGCACATGGTTTGCCTAATAGTGTGGACATAACCTAAGGTATCTGCTAGGGAGCTCCTAGGTGGAGGAAGCAGCACTGGCTACAAGCTGCTCCAGTCCCTAGTCCCAAGGTCTGCCTAGGAATCGAACAATGATGCTGTTCTAAAGATTGTAGAAGAGAAATTTTAAATGGATTCTTAAATACTTGTGAGATGCTAGTCTGGTGTGAAGGAGGAGGGGTCTGAGGTGGATGCAAGTCTAACTGATGCTACTTAAGAAACACTTCTATTTCTCCACTTTGCAATCTAGATTATAAAAATAAACTGAAGGAATATTGTGTTAGGAGATAAACAGATGTGTAAACTTCCTATTACTTATTTTCTCAGCTAATATTTCAAAGCACTTCACCAAACAAGTTCATAGAAAAACATGAAAGAAGACAGGAGAAGGTGACCTGCTGGAGGATGATTGTGGAAAAGGAGTAACAGTAGTGAAACACGAAGTTGGAAGGTATGCAGAGGTAAAGGTGAGGCCTGAGTAGATAAGTGTTCACTGAAACCATGCATGAATAAGGTGACAAAGATGGGATGAACAGGCAGATTCTCAGACAGAGATGGGAGACTTAGAGGTGTACTAAGCCATGACTAAAAGCTAGGGTTGGCATGAAGAAAGCAAGAAAGGGAAACTGGGAGCGTGATAATTGTGAGAAGTGACACTGAAAGAAATAGGCAGGGTTGGTAAATATACGGTGCTAAAGAGAGAGGGGAGAGAAGAAAATCTACTGAGAGATCAAAGTCAGCAGCCTGAGGAGGATAAGAGGATATGCATAATGTGCTCAGTTCTTTTTAGTAGCCTACTGCTAAGAAATGAGGAATGGGGTATCTGTTCTTCCAGTTCAAAATCAGCAAAACACAAAAAATCGTGTCACACACACGTAATATGCCTAGTTTACACATTAATACCAGTTTCTCATACTGCAGCAGTTCTCAGCATCAGCATATTTGGTCCAAGGATGAAGAGGGTTATTTCAGGGGTGTTTATATCCTTTGTTACCTTTAAATTATTCCTGAAATATCTAGGATATCTGGAAAATCAATAGCCAACTTTAAGTTTCCCTATTTGTTATTTCTATTCCACAGACCGTGTTCCTTGATTTGGTTTCTCTTTGCTAGGTTCCTCTGTCCTACGCTCTTCTAAGACACTCTCCTGAGTGCACAAAAATCACAGGAATCCCTCCCAAACTTTGAGAAACTGCTATTCTTATTTTTTGCTGGTGCTGGAGGTAGAAAATCCACCAGACCTCCCTTTTAGTTTAGCTGTGTCAGTTTACCTACATTTCCCACCTAACTGTTGTGAAGGTAGCTTGTGGAGATCCAGTTTCACACTAGCTATCTATGCTTTGGAAAGCAATGCTTCAGGTCCATTAAGGACCCCCTGGAAGAGGATGCAGCATGTATTTGAGGACTGACTAAAAATTCAGATAGCTCTTGCCAATATGGTACATGACAGCACTGGTAGCAATATCACTGCTGGTGTTTTAGAGAATTTAGGTGTACCTACATGAGTTGTAAGCATGGTGGTAGCTGCAGTGCAGACATTGCCATTAGGCAAAACATGTTACTGGCTCAAATTATAATTTACTTTTGTATCAGTATCGATTCGTTGCCCTCATTGCCATTTTTATTTCTCTCCCTGTCCTTCTATGATCACAGACAAGGTAGTCTGAACCATGTTCGCTTTCTAACAATGAACCTGATGCCACTCAGAGGGAATAAAACAGTACTGCAAGGATTAGAACCCATCATTTCTACAGCCTATGGGAAGAGGATCACTACATTGTATAAAACTCTGCCAGTAACTCTCCTGTTGTTGCAATTGCGTAGACACATATCACTGTTCAGTGGGAAACAAAATGATGCTGAACTGATTTCTGCCAGAGAATACAGCTTACTCGTTTATTATGTCTCACCATCTGTCAACGTGGCAAAGCAATATTCTGCTCTAGAAAACAAACTGTGGTTTCCATGTCTGCACATAAGCACAAGAGAAAATGAGAATTAGAAATGCTAGTAATAAGACTGGTAAGAGATCATTTTGGCTAAATCTTGACCTCTTCATGTAGATAAAATGCACAATGGTCTGGAAAATAGAAAGCAGGTGTAAGCATATGGCACAAGTGTTAGGGAGAAAACGATTCACTGGACAAAGAGAAAGCAAAAGGCAGTGAGAAAAAGAACTTATTCTGTGAATATGGTACTGATAAAAAGAAAATAAATTAAAAGAATGGCTTACTCTTCATGGCAAGGTAAAACTATATTGGAAAAGTTAAGGTGCTTTCTATCTTTCCCTGCATAGACCTTTTATGAGGAATGATGTTCCATTTACTCCAGTTATCCCACGAAATTAGTTCTTGGTAGGCAAAGAACAAGTTCGAAAGAGCTTACAGAAGTTGCATGTTTTTAGACTACTTAGCTTGTTTAGTTTCACCACACTGTGCAAATCTTGAAGCCATTAACAGCTCTTTTCACCACCTTGTGGAAATTGAATGGAAAAGGCAAAAAATTGTGCCTTTCTCTAGTAGAAAAAAACAGCCTAAGTCAAACTTAACTTGCATCCCCAGGGGAAAAAAGGAAAAAAACCCCAAATGTACACTGAAAAAATTAGAAGACCAACAAACATCTAATATGGGTCCATCAAGAACAGTGTCACATCAATGTAAGTTGATTCTATCACCAGTCTGGTGGCCAAAGAAAACATACATGTCATGTATCTCAGAGTTACTAGATATCTGATGAAAGTTCCACTTGGGAAGCTCATGAGCAAACTGGTTTTGCTGAAAATACTGTAGGATTAATGCAAAACTGGTCAGAGATCTACTTGTAGAAAACAAAACTGTTAACAATGGCCTTCAGTATCAGAATGGATATCCTCAACATAAGAAAGACCTGGAGCTGTTGGAGCAAGTCCAGAGGTCATGAGGATAATAAAGGAGCTGGGACATCTCCCATATGAACACTGGCTGAGGAAGTTGGGGCTGTTCAGCCTGGACAACAGGCTGAGTGGAGACCCCATAGCAGCCTTCCAGTATCTGAAGGGGGCCTCCAAAGATGCCAGAGGAGGACTTTTCATTAGGAGCTGTAGTGACAGGACAAAGGGTTATGGTTTTTAAAACTTAAACAGGAGAAGTTCATGTTAGAAGTACTGTGCAGCTGGTGAGGCACTGGAATGGGCTGCCCAGGGAAGTTGTGAATGCTCCATTCCTGGCGGTGTTCACAGGCAGGTTGGACAGAGCCTTGGGTGACACGGTTTAGTGTGAGGTGTCCCTGCCCATGGCAGGAGGGCTGGAACTAGATGATCTTAAAAGGTCCTTTACAATCCAAACCGTTCTCTGATTCCATGTAAAGATGTATTAAAAGGGTCTCTGCTGAGGTCTGACCAGGGTCTAGTACACATTAATACCCCCGTAATTATTAGGCAGGTGATAAACAGATAATATCAACCCGTGAAAGGCCACATGTTCCACATGTTGGAGCACCCACGCTAGTAACCTCAAATACTCGGACACCTACAAAACATTCCTCCCGTCCCGTCCCGTCCCGTCCCGTCCCGTCCCGTCCCGTCCCGTCCCGTCCCGTCCCGCGGCGGCATCAACGCGGACGGCCGCCCCGCCCCGCCGCTGACGGCAGCCGACGGGGGCCAAGCTTCCGCTGAGGCGGCGAGTGTCGCCGCCGCGCTGTGTAGGTGTTTCGGGGTCCTCCGTCTCGCTGTCGCCCGGTCATGGAGCTGTGGCAGGTGCCGCTGCTCTTCTCGCGACTGCCCATGTTCCCATTCTTCGACCTGGCGCACTATGTGGCCTCCGTCATGGCGCTGAAGGAGCAGCGGGGTGAGCGGTCGGCGTGGCGGGACGGGACGGAGCTGTTCCCCGCTCCCCAGTGTTCCCCTGGCGTCCTCCGTATTTCCCCGTGTCTCCCGCCGTGCTCCCTCGTGTGTTCCCTTCCGTGCACCCCGGCTGGCCCAAGCCTGAGGCTGGGGACCCTCTTGCCGTCCTAGCCCCGGGTGGGCAAGGGTGGCCACCGCGCAAGATGGCGGGGGGTACCTGAGGGGAGTCGCGGTGACGGGAGCAGGTATGGGCTGGGGAGACCGGACGGGGCCGGTGGGACCGGCATTTGTCGCTGGGTCTCTGCGGGAGCCGCAGGTGTCTCCGGCATCTTTAACCTAGAAGATGCTGGAGAGCTTTAGACTGTTTAACTCCCAACCTTTGAATTGTATTTGTTTGTAATGAACAATGGCTAAAGCTGTTACTGTGCGTACACGCACAAAGTCCCAGGGGGATTTGTTTCATTTGATGTAGCGAGAGGTTTGTCAGCTCCCCTCGTGGCCTCCGGAGTGACAGCCGTGTGTGAGAGTTGCAGCTTTGCACGCAGACCTGCTGCCTTGGCTCAGCTAGTGCCGCTCCCCGCACCAGAACCCGGGTCTTCTCTGTCAGTCCCTAAGAGTGCAGACAGGATTGTCTGCAGTTTTCATTGTCCGTGTGTCCATAAATAATGTCTGACTGGCTGCAGAAGCCACATAGGAAGCCTCCTGCCGAACTTTCCTTGCTTTCTTAGGACTAGAGACACTGGTGAAATCGGCCAAGAGTTTTGCTAGAAACCTTTTTGCAGTTGAAAGTTTTAAAAGTTACAAGGATAAAAGGGCTGAACCTGCCTGAAGTTAGGATTATGTTCGCAGAGGATAAATGCAGATCACTGTTCTCAGGTGTTACATCTCAGAGGTGAGAGGAGAGCATCTCAACTAATAGGTTTATATAATTCACATGCCCTGGATATGCAGGAAGCTCTTAAGGCAGTTCTGTCTCCTAGGAAACATAGCTGGGAAGTCTAATGGGCAGGCTGTGTGTTAGCAACTTTTCACATTGTGAAATTAAATTAAGAAAGTTTTTCACTCCCAGTAATAGGATTTTGGATTTTGTATGAGTGCAATCTCTACATCAGCTTTTCTAGAAAATCTTTTGCACTGTGGTTGTTAACCCCAAGTCTGTTTTTTTTTTTGTTGTTGTTATTGTTGTCATAAAGGTAGAGACTAGCCTTGTTTTAATATTTAGAATAGCTACCTGTGCTATGGCTTTGGACAGTTACAGTAACTCTGCATTCCAGCTGATAAATGTGTAGGAAACCAAGCTGGCTTTCAGGATTATAGTGCAGATTTGGGAGGTCTTTTTAAGGCTCTGTGCTGTTTGTTTAGTGAGAACATGTTCTTCTGTCCCTTTCTATACCTGTTAAGGTGAATGTATATTTCCTGCTAAATAAGTGCACTTGTCAGATGTGAAGACTGATTCAAAATGCTTATGTATGCTAGCATGTTCACCAAATTTTGTTACTACTGCTGAAACTGTTTCTGGGTGCTAACTTGGAGCATTTTGTAATATGACTGTTTTGTTAAAAAAGGGACTTCCTCTGTAAGGGTATTTGATGTTATCATGCATTTCCTTTAAGCTTTCCTCTGGAATGGACACACTTAAAGACCAGTATGAGAGGAGTGTCCCTGCTTTGCTATATTCAGGATAACTTTATGGAGGCAGCGTTTCCGGACAGTAGAATTGCTGTCAGAAGTCTGGTCAGATCCATGTCAATAATTTTTTTTATCTTCTTGGTTGAATAGCTGGAAAGTTCAGAACTCTTTAGTGTTCTGTAATCTTTGAATTAGTAACTGTGATTCAGGTGGCTGCATGCTGGTCTGCTGCTAACTTGCAAGCAGCTTGAACTGAACATTAAATTGTAACTGAAGAAGCAGTCATTATGAAATACTCAGGATGGGTCTACTATCATTGATTATTTTCTCTAGGCATTACTGTGTATTCTTCCTGGAAACTTAGAACAGTAGCCACATTTCACAGTATGGTAACTGGGTAACCTTAATTGGTTGGTGATACAAGAAGTATGTGTTCAAGTCAGAGGTATGTTTGTTTTATCCCAGATTACTGGTCTCATTAAAATACCAACCCCCACCCGCCCCGCTTAAAATTGGATTAGGGTATTTGTATCATGGATGGACTCATACTAACTGGGACTTTGCCAGTCCTAAATGGCTAAAAGCTGGGTTTTCCTGCTCACTTGGGAGTTGTGGCAAACTACAACAGTGATAACCAATATAGAATCACAGAATCACCAGGTTGGAAGGGACCTCTAAGATCATCAAGTCCAACCCATGC
>NDXB01005555.1:209510-233665 GCA_002631895.1 Agapornis roseicollis | reverse complement strand
TTTTTCATGTGCCTTGGCATGGCTTCCAGGAGAATCTGCTCCAAGATTTTGCCAGGCACAGAGATGAGACTGACTGCTTTGTAATTCCCTNCTCATTGTTTTTCATGTGCCTTGGCATGGCTTCCAGGAGAATCTGCTCCAAGATTTTGCCAGGCACAGAGATGAGACTGACTGCTTTGTAATTCCCTGGGTCATCCATTTTCCCCTTCTTGAAAATGGGGGTTATATTCCCCTTTTTCCAGTCATTGGGAACTTCACCTGACTGCCATGATTTTTCAAATATGATGGACAGTGGATTAGCAACTTCGTTTGCCAGCTCCTTTAGGACCCACAGATGGATTTCATCAGGTCATGTGGTAGAAGACCTGATGTTGGAGTAGATGAAACTTCATACTTCTGTTCTTGGGTTCTTACTCTTCCTCTAAGAGCTGTTGTCTACTTATGTATATTGTTTAGTATTTCAGTGCTTTTAATGCTGAAGGCATTCCTGTGTAAGGAGCAGTATAAATAAAAATTATTATGGTTAGATTATTATCTTGACAAGCTTCTAATTGAAGATAATTGGTTGTATCTTTATATTTGCATGTAGTTGCTTTGAAAAAATCTAAAATTAATCTCTAATATTCTTTTAGATCTATGTAATATATTGTTTAAGATTAAATTACTTAAGTTTCTGGGGCCATAGGATATGCAACCAAGAGTTCAAAGGAAATTTAAGGATTAAATAATTCAATTAACTGTTTTATTTTCTTGGGTACCTGGAGACTGAAAAGGAAAATACGTCATTCTATTTATTAAGTTGTCAGTGGAATTCAGGGGTCTTTACAGACCTGTACATCTCTTTGGGGACAAATATCCAGAACTGAAATAAAGAATAAAATTAGTAAGTACCTGGTAAGTGACTTGCATAGGGTCCTAAAAATGTGCTTCTATGAAATGAAGTCTGCCTTAAACCTTCTGGGCTTCATAGAAGGATTAACAAATAGGCAGGGAGAAGGTTATCTGATTGATAAAGTCTGCTTGGTTTTCCAGAAGGTTTTAACAAGGCTTGTAAGCTTATAAGGAAATAAAACAGTCATGGGATAGGAGGAAGGATAAATTTCCCAGATAAATAATTAGTTAAAGATGGGAAATGGAGGCAGGAACAGCTCTTTTCAGTCGAGCAAGGTTAGCAGTGAACTTCAGCTGAGTTTCTGCTGGGAAATGTGACATTTAGTGTATTCATACAGTATAACAAAAATTCTGGCATGATAAATTAATTAGCCTTAAGGTGAGTTTATCAATGATAGTATAATTTGGAACAGCAAAGGTGAGAATTGACCCTGAAGAACTGCAGAGTGATCTTAAGAATTTGACTGCTTGGGCAGTAAACTGGCAGAAGAATTTCCCAGCATTTAAATATGAAGAGATGCAAATGTTGATTCAATGAATGATTGTCCTATCTTCATGCACAAGATGATGAGCTCTGAGCTATCCTTGAGGAGTGAGATGTTAGGAGTTCCCAGTGCTGGCTTCATTGAAAACATTTGCTCATCCCAAAACCCAGTGCAGATGTTATAAATTCTCAAGAAGGGAATAGAGAGCAAACCAGAAGAATTCCACTGTATAAATTTATGATGAATCCTGCTATGTGCAGTTTTGTACCTTGTTTCAAAGAGGTTGGTTATAATGGAATTGCAGGTGGTTGAGGAAAAGGCATGATAGGCAGTATTATGCATGAAATGGCTTTTACATGAGAAACAACCTGAGTGGATTAGGACTCTGTAGCCAGAAACAGACAGTTCACAGGGGAAAACAACAGAGAGCTAATTTGAACAAAGTTGTAAGTGACATGGGAGTCAGTAGACCTAGACTATTTGCTGATTCTTCACTCAAAGCCAAGAGCTAGGTCTCAGCAAAGCTAGCAGGAACCAGGCTCAGAACAGACAAAATAAGCTGGCTCCTTTTATAATGGGTAGCAGCTGTGTGCAACTCCCTAAGAAGATGATGTTGCAAATACAGAAATTTTACATAGTTTGGGGGAGACTGGAGGAAACATTGAAAGACAGATTCACTGGGAGTTACTAAATAAATAGATGAAATAGCCTAGAGAAATTTCTTGAGCAGAAATCAGTCGGAGTCTGGGGAAAATACTAGGATAAGGTATAGGAGACCTATATGCTTGCCTGCCTTTTACTTGGTATCTGCATATGGTTCCTGTTTTTTTCAGAGCAGAGTAGGACTGGAAAGGATGAATGATAAACATAATCTTTTTTGTTATCACAAAGTATATAGTAAAGTTTTCTACAGCTGCACTCAATGAATGCAAATAGTGAGCTTACTGGCCTACCTTGACCATTGCTCTGAAACAGTATAGCTGTTTTTGTTTTTGTTGGCTCACTTACTCATGGAAGTTGGATTTGAGCAAGAGCTTTGAAGGACCAAAGTATTATATGAACATGTGGCTCTGAATACGACTTCAGATCATTAATACCCTTTAAGCAGATCTTCAGGGCTTCACAAGAGATCTTTAGAGCTGCAGCAGATCATTAGGGTTCAGCAGCAGCTAGGTGTGTATTAGACTTGATAAAGCAAGACTTAAGAAAGCAAGACTGGCTTCAGACTTCTTACAGATAAAGCAATAAATTGTAAGAATATAGAATATTATAAGAAAAATAAGACATTATGGGCAAGAAATCAAATAATGAAAACTTTTGCATTCTATTTTTCCAGTAACTGGATAGAAACACCACTTTCTTGTTAGTTAAATGTTTCCTGATTTGCAAAACTGTCTGGGATTTTACTAGGACCTTTGCTCTACAAATGTTTGCACAGATACTTTTAAATGGATGCTTCCTCATGGTTTATTTGCAGGATTGTGGACAAGACATGCTCAGATCAGTAAATCACCAAAATTAGATCAAGCAGAGTCCTAGCCAGACTGAAAACATTAGCCGAACTTCTATACAACAGTGATTTCAATTGAATCTACAGTATACTTATGGCTGATAGGAAAAAATGGTCCAAACTTAAAATTTACTCTAAAAAAAAGTATCTCATATTGTCAAATCAACATAAATCAAAGTTTCTTCATGAACTCTCAAATACTAGCCACCTCCCAATTTTATCAATAAGAGAGTATATGGTTTTATACTTACTAATGTTAACATGTCTAAACCAGTCAGACTGTTTTCTTGAAGTGTTTTATTGTCTAAAAAAATCTTTTAATGTAATTGAAAATAGAGTTGCTCGTACTTAAAGGAAAAAAATCCCAACAGTGTAAACCACTGTTGTGCTGGAAGAGGTAGTACAAAACTGCAAAGTGCAGATGCACGTGTAACAGTGATGCCACACAATGAACCACATTCATATTTCTTTTCTACAAAAGGTGCATAGTGTTTGAATGAGCTAATCCTTCAATATTGGCAGCTATGTATAATAAACCATGTTAGAGGATTATTATTTATGGGAATGCTATGAATTTTTTATATCTACACTTGTAGCTTATTTTCATTTTAAAGACTGTAGACCATAACTCTGTACTTTTAATTTTGTATTCTGTATGGGGAGTTAATCCCAGAATGGGGCTTTTTTGATGCAAAATCTGAATGCTTGTGTAGTAACAACAGCTGTCCCCTCACCATGTGGTGTCTTCCATTGCTTTACTGTAGAGATGAATTTTGGCCCAGTGTTTCAGTAATATTGGACACACATGGTTTTAGGTGACAAAGCAGTATGTTTATGCATTCATTTGACTCTCACAGTTACAGTTGGCTACAGATTAGAACAGGGAGAATACATTCACACCATGACCACCCTCGTAGCTGCTTGTAGTAGTTGGATCACAGTAGGCGCTGTTGCATCTAAAGACACAATTAACTGTTGCTGAGGAATTGCAAATTCACAAAAGCTCTTTTATAGCTTTGCAGTTAAGAGTGGATTGTCTAAAAGCTTTCACAAAGATTTTCCAAGTTCATAAATGTTTTAAGATCTTCACATTCTAAAATTATCATCAGCTTGAAATAAGATTAACAAATTGATATTTTAATGTAGTTGATGAATTCTTGCACTGTAAATTAGCTATGTAGTTAGCTACACATTCACAGAATGATTGTAATCTTGTCTGTTGTTTAGGAACATAACCTTATGAGTTTTGTTATATTTACAAATTGTTGGTGAAGTTGTAAGCATGTAGGAAAATCAAAGGTTACCGAAAAAGCCTGAAAACAAAACTTACCAGAAAGCTTCCGATGTCTGCACATCACTGAAAAGATCATCTTGATTTCCGTGTGTAATTGCTTAGATATGCTTTGGTTATGGTAAGAAAGAATAGCTGTGAATTTACTTCTTAAAAAATAAGAGAAAGAAAGAAACAACACCTCCCCCTACCCCCAAACCCACCACCAACAAATACCTACAAAAGTTTTAATAAAAATTATACACAATTATAGTAAACTGCATATTAAGGCTATTTTTGAGGTGTGAAATCTGATTACTTTTTAAAGAAAAGACTGCTAAAATTTTGGGGTTATTTATTCCAGTGATGAAAATTATTCTAACTAGAATGTTAAATACCCCAAATCTCCCCTTCTAAAAATTTCTTAGAAATATTTTAGTATAAAGTCTACGTATAGATGTAACAAATATATGAAGTGTATTTCATTTTTAACACAATAAAAGTAATAAAGTGATTGTGCAGTATGGAGACTTTCTATGTATCTGTCATTTCTTCTGTAGGCCAGAGTGTAATTGTATGATAATGCATATATTGTATGTGTGATATCTCTCTCATACGCACACATTATTTAAGCATCTTGCATTTGAATCGTCATAGATAATTCATTTTATACTTGTATTGTAAACTATCCGAATATGAATGTCTGAGGATTTCAGCATCGAATAAAGGACTACATGGATCCAAACTAGGACGACTGATGAAATCCTTGCTGCTATTGGCTATTATTTACTGTCTTTTAAGTGGCAGGTTGTATTTATGCCAATTTATCTGCTTCAGGGAACACTCTTGATAGCAGAACAAAGTGAATAAAAGTAGTTTGCTTTGCAAATGAATGCAAATGGTGGAGCCTTTCGGGAAGCCCTTTAACAGGAGCGATGCACTTTGATTATGAGTGAAGCTGCCATTTGGACATGGTGAAAAGAGCACGCTTGAACCATTGATTGGGGGAGACAGTAAAAAGTCAGGAAGGGCCCCGTTAAGCTTGCAGTGCGGCAGGCGGATGTCAGTGTGGTTAGAGCACAGTGGGAGAATGACAGGCAGGATTAGTGTCAGGGAGAAGCTTTGCTGTAGTTGTGGAGATGGTCCCTGGGGTCACTCACCTCTGACTGTTGTTCTGTCCTGATGGCTCTGTAATGCAAACCACTTGATACGTGCCTGTTCATTATCGGAAACGGTGATTAGAAGAGGTATGTCATAAAGAATTTCTTAAAAATAAATAAAATGGCAAACTACTGATGGTGTCAAAGATTAGTCTCTGCGGTCACTGGCAAAGATGCTGCAAATGTCAGAGGTGGTTACTATGTGTTGCCTGCTTAGGCAAGTGTGATTTGATGCCTTAAACTGTTCTAATTGTGGGTTCCTTGCTTTGTTCACTTTTATATGGCCGTTATGAAGACAGTTATTTATAACAGATTATGTTGTGTCTTCTGGTTATGGGGTGGTACAAGCTTCCGGTTTGGTTTTGTGGCATAACTGTGCTTCTGTGGGGAAGGGGTGTTGTTTAATTGTCTTAATGGAATATTAGAATCAACAGATTTCATTCCTGAATCATCTCAGAATGCTAAAAACACAGGACAGGAAGCTAAAATGACTGTTCCATTTTGAGGCTTTTTAAAGCATAAAAATGAGGACATTTTCTTTGGTTTTGCTGGAAAAAAGTCTTACATGTGCAATTAACTCAGTATCTAAAATTTTGCATCTTAAACTGTGGTTTAATCATAGAATTGTTTACGTTGGAAAAGACCGTAAGGTCATTGAGTCCCACCATTAACCTAGCACTGCCAAGGCCTCTGCTAACCCATACCCTAAGCACTACATCCACATGTCTTTTCAAATACCTCCAGAATGGTGACTTCATCACTGCCCTGGGCAGCTTTTTCCAATGCTTGACAACAGTTGTTAGTCAGCACCCCAGGCCCTTTTCCTCTGGGCAACTTTCCACCCACTCTTCCCCAAGCCTATAGTGCTTTATTGGTTTGTTGTGACCCAGCAGGACCCAGCACTAAACCTTGTGGAACCTCATACACTGGCCTCAGTCCATTGATCAGCCTGTCCAGGTCCCTCTGCAGAGCCTTCCTGCCCTCCAGTAAATCAACACTTCCACCCAACCTGGTGTTGCTGCAAACTTACTGAGGGTGCACTTGATCCCCTCATCCATATCACTGATAAAAATATTAACCAGAACTGCCTCATAGCTGAGCCCAGGGGAACACAGCTTGTGACGAGTCACAACTGGTCACAGATGTGATGCCATTCACCACCACTCTTTGGGCTCCCATCCCCTAAGCACCTTATCATAGGAGATCAGGTTGGTCAAGCAGGACCTCTCTTTCATAAGCCCATGCTGACTGGGCCCGATTGCCTGGTTGTCCTGTACATGCCAGGAGATGGCAGTCAGGATGTTCTGCTCCCTTCCCCAGCNGACTGGGCCCGATTGCCTGGTTGTCCTGTACATGCCAGGAGATGGCAGTCAGGATGTTCTGCTCCAGAACCTTCCCCAGCACCAAGGTCAGGCTGACAGGACCCCAGTTCCCTGGGTCCTCCTTCTGGCCCATCTTGTAGATGGGGTCACATTTGCTAACCTCCAATCAGCTGGGACCTCCCCAGTTACCCAGCACTGCTGAGAAATGATGGAAACCTTCTCTGTGAGCACTTCTGCCAGCTCCCTTGATACCTTTGGGTGGGTGGATCCCATCCAGCCCCAAAGGCTTGTGTGTGTAAGAGGTGTAGCAGGTTGCTGACCATTTCCCCTTGGGTTATGGCAGCTTCATTCTGCTCCTTGTCACTGTCTTCTTTCTCAGGGGGCTGGGCACCTGGAGAACAACTGGTCTTACTGTTAAAAGACTGAGGCAAAGAAGGCATTAAGTGTCTTATCCTCTTCCTCATTCATTGCCACATCCCACCATCCAAAAAAGGATGGAGATTCTCCTTAGCCCTGCTTTTGTTGCTAATAAATTAAATCTTTTGTTATTGTCTTTTACAGCAGTAGCCAGATTAACTTGTAGTTGGACTTTAGCCTTTCTAATTGTCTCCCTGCAAAAGCCCATAATCTTTAATAAAAGTGTTATTGCTTTTTATTTTTGCTGCATTTTATATTATACTCACTGTATAAATGTTGATAGAAGTTCAGTGTGTTAGTCTATGTAATATACAAATTGCATTTTTTGAACATTAAGCATTTTTAATATCTTACTGTTAGTCTGTTGGCTTTATGCATTTTTGATAACAGCACAAGGAGACAGTACACAGGTACTTGAAGCTATTGATTACTTTTATTACATGATTTGATGAATTCATTTGAAGATTATTTTTTTCACTATATTACCTCACACAGATACATCCAATATCCCAGTGTAATGAATGTTTTCCAAATGTTTTACAGGCACCTGAATGGACAGAGGAGGACCTCAGCCAGCTGACAAGAAGTATGGTTAAGTTCCCAGGGGGGACTCCAGGTCGATGGGAAAAGATTGCTCACGAATTGGGTCGATCAGTGGCAGATGTGAGTTCACTCAGATTTGCATTGTATAGAGAGTGACAAACCAGAACAAGATGGGCAGTGTAGAAGGCAGACGTATATGGGGGCCGACATTGTCTCTTGAGAGAGGCTGCAGTCCTTTTAGGACCTGGAAGTGAACCATTAACTGACTATGCAAGAAGCAGATGTGAGCCAGTCTCTCCCTCCACAATTAACAGCTGTAACTGATCAGCTGGATGGGGGATTCTGGTGCTTACAGGCTTGAGCTACTGTAACCCAATAACAGGAAAACAATGCGCTTCAGGTTTTGTAGCAACTTCCTTTCACTGAGTGACTGTTTGTGTGACTTGGTTAAAGATTACATTTCTGTTTCAAGCCAGTCCTTAAAAAATGTAGATGAGCTAATGGTGTTTAGACAGGTGGCTTCCATTAATTAAACTGAAATATTTTTACAAACTTTAAAACAAGTTATACATATGATACTATTTCAGGCCCTTTTCCTGGATTATAGCATGGTTAATAATGTTGTGTAAAATGATTAATAGCCTTGTTAATTCATATTTTATAGTATTGTACCAGATATCAAAGAAAGCTTGTACTTAAGGATTTTAAGTGTTATGATCTTAAAACCCTTAGGGGCTAGGCTGTAAAAGACTTTTCCTTTTCAAGCAATAGATCACTAGAACATGATGTAGTGTCTGCTGAGGACCATTTGAAAGCCCTTTCAGCTGACCCTATTTTATAGGCTCTGTAGGGGTTAATGAGAATAATGTTTAAATCTGTTGATGTACATTTTGAGATTAGATGTTCTTTATTTATTATATTTCAGGAATTATCTTAAATAATGGGAAACAAAGCCTCTGGCTAGAGTGAAATGTAACCCATTACAGCCACCTGGGCAATTTATGTATGTCTTAAATAGTTTATTTACCCCTATTGGTATCACCACAAAAAGACACTTTTAGAGGTTATTTTTAAAGATTTAATGCATCTATACAGTTTGAATACATACCAAACCCAAGCCATTTACGTTCTCATCATTTTGGAACAACATACATTATTTGCATGTAAGTGGGTGTAAGCAAGAACTTACTAACCTGTTATGCAAGTGAAATTCTGCTTTTTTTTTGTTTATCCTGTTTAGTGTTGTTTATTTAACTCCTTGCAGTATTCATACTACTGCAGTGCTTTATTGAAAAGGTGCTACATTTTGCTAAGCAGATATTAACAGCAGAAATATTTCACATGTCTTGGTTGTATGCTGTGTGCCTGGGAAGGATGTGAGATTGCTTTGGAGAAACTGATTAATTTGCTTGATACTGACAACACAGATGTGGAATGGTCCCACATTATATATATATATATATATATATACACACACCATTATATTATATATACACACACATATACTATATATGTGTGTGTATATATATAACATCTATATATATTATATTATACTATATATATACATTATATATATACCATTATATATATACAATATACCAATCACAAAACTAAAACTGCCTTCAGTTGTATTTTGCACCCATTTTATGCTTTATTCCTTGATGCAGGTGTAAGAACATTCTTTATTAAGAAACCTTTGCATAATATATTTGACCACCATACTTGCACACATCCAGTACTGGAAAGAAGGAGAGAAGCCTTGAGTAACATGTTTTGGGGTTTTTTCAGTGAATTGAAACAGAAATGAAAGGGGTATGTTCTAAGAGCTGTCATTTCCTGTATGAAAAAAAGGAGTTTCCAGGATTTTTTCTGTGGAGAAAGGTCTGAGTGTAATGCTATTTACTTCCATTGACCTCCCACTATGTGATTAATGTAAGTGTTCTCCACACAAGTTTTTATTTCTCTTAAAATTTCCGACTGCTGGTAGTGCTAGGTCAGCTTTCATGGCACAGACTAGTTATTAGAGTGCTGCTACTTTTGCAGTGGTTAGGTTGTAAGAGAAAACACAAACGAAAGCATCCTGGCACCTTGTCTGGATCTCAGATGCGGAAACTGGGAACTACCCCAGATACATCCATTCAGCTGTTGAACAAGATGGACAGCTTATCCTTTATATTGTTGAGGAAGACATAGAATAGTCATCTAAATTTACAGCAAGGGTTCTTACTTTGCTTGGGCATCACCATAGTTGAGTAAGAAACATTACACTGAAGCTGCAGACAAATCTGGTTTTGTTAAACTTTGTGCACAGAAAAGGAGGTGCTTGTGTGTGCAGGCCATCATTTCCTTCCCAAACAACTGTTCCCTGATGCACTGGCAGAGGTGCAGGGAGGTAAGTTGTGGTGTATGAGGTGCTGATTTGAAATAACTTGTGTAGCAGAGTTTGGGAGTCCCTTCCATACAGCTAATGCAACTTTAGTCAAGGCAGAGTGAGTTTGACGGGTGTATTATCTGGCAAATGCACAAGAGCTTAAAAAAAGAAAAAGGGCAAATTTAAATTTGTTTTTCTAACATTTTCTATGACATAGGAAACACTTTTAAAAAACTTAAGACCACCTTCTGCTTGTTTCTTTTCCTGTAAAGTATTGAGCAGTAAGGCTTGGTTTTCCTTTCACAGTTGAGAGAACTATATTAGGAAGGATTGGCAAGGTACAATGTACTTGTTTCCATGTGACTTTAAGCATTAAAACCCTTTTAAGTAGTAGATTAGCTAAATAGGTGTTAATAAAAACATCCAAAATAATCCAGTCCAGAATGATCCTTCAATGGTTGCTTCTGTCTCAAAGCTTTCCCCCTCACCAAAAAAAGGTTAGAAAAGTATTTTGTTACTTCTTAAAGAATAAGCTGAAACCATTCATATAGACCAGAAAAGCATCAGTGAAATTCACTCTTTGTAACCACCCCAAAGAAATTCCATTTTAAATTGCCTTAAACTCCTTTTTTTAAAAAACGTAAACTACATCAAACTCTATTTGTTTCCAGTGGCAGGTTTTTTAAGCAGCATGAAGTGACTTGAGGAGAATGTTCTTGGCTTTCGTTAACTTTTCGGCTTCATGGTGTTGTTTTAACTTAGTTTTGTGGATTTATTTCTTTTGGAGGGTTTTTTTATGTATTTCTGAATTTTTCTCCTGCCATCAAGTTAATGAAGTTTGGAACAGTGTGAAGCAAAGGGATTCATTAGAATGCTTGTAGCTTTCATACTGCTTTTTTACACACAAAGAAAGCCCAAGTTTGTGTGTCAGACTCATTGAGGTATTTGTTCAGATTGGAATAAATCCCTGATTTGCTAGAACATGGCTTTGATACCCCAGAATCTGGTGAGCACATGTAAATCTTACATAGCTAAGAGGAACTATTAGTGCTTAGCTGAGAAAAAGCTATTGGAAGATGAGTAGAATTCAGAAATGTCAGGACAAATTGGAAAAATAAGATGCAAAGAATAGGATGTAGTTAAACAGACAATACGTGCAAGGACACCCAGCAAGATGGCAATGAGGTTCACAAATGAAAGATGCCACACAACTGGTTAGAGGTAGCTGTTGAAAAGCAGGAGGAATATGGGGATTAGCAGAGATAATGAGCTAGATACAGGTCAACAAATAGCTAGTTGTGGAAAAGGCAAGCATCTTACTGAGAATATACAAATAGGGGGATGGTAAAGCTGCATCTACATCCTCAGTTTGCCTCTAGCTTTTCGTATTGCACTTAAAACAGTGGTTCAATACAGAGAGTGCAGATGAGAATAAAAGAAAATAATAGGTCTCTAAAGTACTACCTACAGGGAAAGACTGTGAAGGAATTCATGTTGTTGAACTGAAAGAAACTGTGTAGTAAGGATGTAAATACTCATCTACATGGAAAGAAAACCATAAAGAGAAAGGGGCTTGTGCACTGTAATTATTTTATAGGGTAAGAAGTAATTACCTCAGATTTTATCACAGGCTGCGGAGTTAGACATTGAGGGGCAAAGAATTACAATGGAGACGCTGTGTCAGTGGAACAAGCTGCTGTGGAGTCCCCATATTTGCAGGCCTTTAGAACAGGTTACACAAACATCTGCAAAGAGCGACGTCAATGTAGTGATTCTGCCTGAGGTTAGGTCCTTCTCCTCATATGGTCTATGATTAGACTAGCAAATGCAAGCTATCTAGGAGGAAAGGGGAAGGAAACAAAACTTTCCCTACAATTGGAAGCATGTGTGAACTCATTCAAAAAAAAAAAGTAAAATTAAAGCCAGATAGTCACTGCAGTTGGTTAGTACACCTTAGCTTGGCTGATCTGAAATTCAGTCATTCCTAACAAAGTGCTCTTTCAGGTTTTCAGATCCACTCCTACTCAAATTGGGATTTTGTATACATTTGTTAATTGTTATTTCCCAAAATACTGCAGAAATTCCTGTAAGGCCCATTATATGGGTATGTCTGCCAGATTCCCAGTCCAGACAGGTACATCCATACAGTGTGCTGCAGGCCACTGGGAAACTGCCAGCCAAAATCCAACAATAAACTGCTATGTCCATGCTGTAGTGCCCCTGAGCTCATTCAGCTCTACTGTTTCTATTTATGCTGCCTCATGTGATACCAGCATAAATATCTTTGCAATATACTCCTGTGTTTTTCAGCTCAGAGCTAGGTTAAGCTTGCAACTGTGGTGCAGGCATACTGGTCATGTTAAATATAGGATATGTTTATCTTGTCTCTCTCTAGGAAGACATCTTTTAACAGCCAATGAATAATCAACCCAAAATAGATGAGGTTAAGTTGTGCTCATTTTATCAGTATGTTTAATTATTTAAATTGCTAATTGTCATTTTAATATGTGCATATGGGGAATTTAGCGATCTCTTCCCATAAAGATGATTTTCAACCGGCTTACTCTAATGAAATCTTACTGCTTTCACAACTGAAAGCTTCTACAGCTTTTAAAGTAATTTTTATTGCATTTGGCTGGTGTTATAAATTAGATTTTCAAGTATTTTGATTATGAAAGGGAAATGGAGTTCAGTTAACTCTAATCAGGATTCCTGTCTGCTGACCTGGTTACCTGTACCACTGCTGTCTGTCATCCGCTAAACATCTGTTCTTTGACCCATTTTCCGTGCTGAATTTGTTGCTCCAGGGTTAGTTCTCATTCCTCTCCTCCAGTACTTAAGGAAATAATTGACCTTTTAAAACAAAATATAAAAGTTATGTTTGAATTTCCTAAGCAGTGTGGACACCCTGTAACATGGTAGAAATAATGAATGGAGTGGAGTTTCAAGTCTACTATTCTGCAAAATTTACATTGTTTGATTTGACAAATGCTAAGCCTGATGAAGATTTATAATGAATGATTGCCAGCTTTTGCTGAATTCAGAAATTGAGAAGAAGCACTTAGATGTGAAATTCGAGAAGTGGATTGTACTGTACAGTACATACCTTTATAGATAAAAAGTTAAGAAAATATTTGCTGAAAGGCATAAATGAATTTCAGGAACTACAAAGGGTGTTCAAATTGTAAAAATCACAGAGGAAGTAAAAGCTGTCTGGCATGCCAAACAGACTTTAATGTGATTATTAGGTACAGGTTCTTTAAATTAAAGGCAAAGAGATCTCAGGTTTCATACTTGTGAAGTCATATCATTCACTTGTCTTACAGGATTTAAACTGATTCTGTTTGCCCTTGCAGTCACTAATCTCATGCATTTGTGTTGCAAAACCAGATTGATTGGGATTTGCTGCCTGTATAGAAAAACACTAAGGTAGACAGCAAAAGAGTAGACAGGTGGCTATATTTGAGCAGACTTTCTGAATCGTCATGAAACCTGAAAGCAAAAGGTTTATGTGGGTGCTTATTTTGTGGTGTCTCTTGTATGCCCAAGCAACAGTTCCAGCCTTTAGGTCTCACTGCATGAGTTCACTCTCACTGTACTTCATATGCCTGTTTTTGACAAACGCAAGTTCGTTACCTTGCCAGTAAGAAAACATCTATATGAGAAATGATCCAAATCTAAAAGTTCATGAATTTATGAGCTTTTTGCTTCTGGAGGTTAAGTGTTTTCCTAAGTCTGTTCTACATTTCATTTTGTATACTGTGTCTGTGTTAACTCTGTTACTGTACAATCTAGTTGTGGATATTCTGAAATAATCACCCTTAGCAACTTGCATATATTTATGTATTCAATAGTTCTTCCAGTTGCTTATTGAAGTATAAATACCTGCCTCTGGATCGAGGTCCAGAAGAGGTTATGAATATCTAAGATGGAATTTAGATCATGTGTACATCATGTAGATCCCTCATTCCGAGAGTGTGATCTTCAAAACACCTGTCTAATCCCACATGCTAAAATGTCTCTGATACTTGGAGAGGAGGAAAAGATGGTTGCTGTATATACAGTTCACTCATTGCACAAAGTTTTCTTCAGTGCAGTCCTACAGTTGCCCCTATGGGTTTTGCAGACCCAAATGCAAAATGGATTCATTTGAAGTGAGAAGAGCATTCTTCTCACTTAAAGGAGAAAGATTTTTACAGAAGGTGGCAGGCACCAAATTGACGCTGCAACTTTTTAGAGTCACTGGAATTAACATAAATGTCCCACATGCATCCTTGTGAGCCGGGTTTGAATTCCACTGCAGAATTCAAATCATCTGACTCTCAGGAAGGGCAATGTGTTTTGCATTAACGGTCATGAAATCAGATGTCCAAGTAGTTGTTGCGTTTGAGCCAAGCTCTTCTCTTATCTCAGGACCCATAGCAGTGAGCTTAAGATTCTCAAACATGCTAGTGTTCCTCATGAGGAGATTTAGACCAAGTTTGCATTTTGCAGGCCACCCCTTAAACTGCCTCATAATTAAGCTCACGGGTTTTGGGGGATTTCTAAGGATGTAGCTAGCCCTTCTCCATCTGCTGTGGCACAATTCAAAGTCACACAGAGCTTCAGAATCCATAACCATAAGAAAATTGTACTGTTGCAGTCTGCTATTAGTTGGTCGAAGCAAATTCAGTTAAATTCCTAATGTTTCTTAGTTCTTTCGAGAATAAAAGCATATTGTCCTTAAAATACTCATTTGCTGTGTTAGCACTAAATTCAACATGTGATTTAAACAGTGGATAAAGACTAGTTATGCTACATACTTTGGGGAAAGTTGATAACAATCTACTAAGCAAACTGTTATAAGCAGTGCCAAAACAAAGCTGCGTCTTCTGATTTGAAACATCTCATTTCAAGAGGTCTAGTAAGCTGTGATCTAAGCAAATTAGGATACTTGTGAGAATGGAGAACTACTTGGCTTCATGCTCCAATATTTGAAGTTTCACCAAGCTGTTAGTACTGGAAAACAATTTTAGCAGGCCTTTTAGTGTCTGGAAGGGAGGGCAATTTATAAAGCAGCAGATTTGGAGTCTGTCGCATGAAAATAAGGGAAAGGGTCATTATTGTTGTCTGACTTAGGTTAAGCTGTTCTCGATACAACTGTGGTTGCTGTTAAAAAGTTATTTAGAGCTGTGCTGGAAGAACAGCTCAATGCTGCAGGTAGTGTTTTGATTTGAGGTGAAGAACTTCAAATCTGGCAATTTATTCCTTGCTGGTCTGGAAGGTTTGGTTTGCAAAAAACCTACTGCTTTGACACACTAGGAAGGCATGAAAATCCTGCTGTGTTTGGCTTTCCTTTCATGAGAAGGATGTGATTATAACTCAAGTTAGCCTCAGAGTGAAGAAATTCCTGGCTGTTCATAGTAGCCTCAACTACTCACAGGCTGTCTCCATAATCCCACAGATCTTGGTGGTTTTGCACAACATAACTGGACAGAGAGCATGCAGGAAGGTAACAACAGGGTGAACAGAACACTGCTACTGGGACTGGCAAATTTCTGATAGCTGATGATGAGAAACTGTGGCAGCTTTAGTAAATATTTAGAGAACTGCTCAGGAAGATGCTGAGAATGGTAAACCATTCTGTCAGGACCTCTGGTTTTCAGTAGCACAGTAACAGGTCATCCTTCCTTGCAAGAAGGAATTGCAGAAGTACAAACCCTTTGGGTTCTGACAGCATTCTGAGATAATAATGTGGGGTTTGTAGAAGACAAACAACCCGTGTCACTTGGCTTCCCAAATGTGACATCCTTCCTTCTGTAGTTATCTGGTGCAACCCTAACCAAAGTAGTATCCTATTCAGAGAAGAGAGGTAGGTTGTTGCCCACAGAAGCTTGCCAAGAGACAGGCAGAGGCTTCAAACCCCTGTTGGTGTGTGCCCTGTGAAGCTGGGCCAGTCAGGGTGTTGGAGGGGTCAGCTGAAGTGATGGGCTGGTGGATGATGCTGTGCAGATGGTGAATTGCTCTTCATCTTCTGCAAAAGGGCTGTTTCTGTGGCATCAGTAGGGTCACTGTGCCTCTCTTTACAGGGTTTTCCCTCTAGGTCTGTCACAGTTCTGTGCTTTTTTAATGCCTGCCTTCCCTGCAGGATGAAAAGGAGCTTCTCATGCATGTGATAGCAAAATTCCCATTTGCCTGTGCTACCGGGTCTTTTAAGATGACTCTGGATAATGCTTCTTTTAATCCTGTGCACCTCTGAAGCATTGATTGTCCCATCTGAAAGAGTTGGCAGGTGTGCAGGGTAATGAGACTTAATATGTGGATGGTCACGATGAGGAATGTTTTTACTGCTGGGTGTCTTGTTGAGTAGCAACTAGTCTAGTAATCTGGACTAATTGTCAGCAGTCCAGGAGGAAACCAGCTCTGTCTGGCTTTCATCACATAAATCATCCCTCTAATCCCACTCGCTTTCAGTAAAATCTTTTTGTGGCTGAAGAGCTATTGAAACTGAATTCAGAAGGGAGTCCTCAGAAGCAAACTGTTCCTGCAGCTTCTTTCTGTAGGTCCATAGTAAGGTGGTTTGATTTCTACTTCAGCAATTTGACTGCTTGCATCCAACCTTTCTCTTTTTCTTTTTTTTTTCTTTTGGTCATCTTTATATGTCTTAGACAATCTGTCTGACTTATTTGTGACTTTGGTTTTCCCTGAGGGACTACAAGGTTATTTGAGCAGAGAAACAGCAGCATTTAAAGTTGATTCATTTAGAATAATGCAGTGTCTGTTCAGCACTACAGATACTTGCAGGAGTATGAGATCTGCCCTCTTCTGTTCTGTTTTAAATCAATTTCACAGTCTTGATCCTTACTATTTAAGGTGTCCCCAGACCCAGAATTTCATAAGGGCTGGCTAATAATGCTCTGGTGAAAGCCCTTGTCAATAACAGCAGGCTTTTAGCACAATTTTTCATAGTCATAGAATCATAGACTGGTTAGGGTTGGAAAGGACCTTAAGATCATCCAGTTCCAACCCCCCTGCCATACGCAGGGACACCTCACACTAAACCATGTCACCCAGGGCTCGGTCCAACCTGGCCTTGAACACTGCCAGGGATGGAGCACTCACAACTTCCCTGAGCAACCCATTCCAGTGCCTCAGAACCCTCACAGTAAAGAACTTCCTCTTTATATCTAACCTGAACTTCAGCTGTCTCCAAATCCAGGTAGCCAGTTTTCCCAATAGCTTCTGGAGAGATCCCACATTATCCCTAGTCTGTGTTTTGTTTGCTACATACCTATAGAAGCCTTTCCTGCTATATTTGATATCCCGGGCCAGGCTCAATTCTAACTGGACCTTAGCTTTCCTGAACTGATCCTCAGCTTCCCAGACAATGTCCCTGTATTCTTCCCAGACCGTCTGTCCTCACTTCCACCTTCTATAAGCTTCCTTTTTCCATCTGAGTTTTCTCAGCATGATAGTACTGATTATTTAATACACATGAAAACTGTGGGATTTTTAAAGCTTTATGCAAGAACAATCAGTAGTAATAACCAGACAAGTAATTGAACAACTGCTTCATACTTTGAATAACAGTGTTGCCAAGTACATTATCTGTTACCTAATGAAAAAGTGGTAATACAAGACAAGTTATGATAAGGAAATGAGTAGAGAAAGCAATGGAGTAGCTTCTGTTGTATAACTTAGTGATTTATTGTTTTAAAATCACTGTTAAGAACTAGCTGGTAGCTAACACTTACTCACCACTGGAGAGGAAACTTAAACTGATAGTAAGGATGTCAGAAAGTATGGGGGAACTGGCAACACAATAGCCTGCAGGTGTGAGTGGCAAGAGAAATGATTAATCTCAAACAGATCAAATTGAAATACGATTTCCTATGTTCCATAGGTTGGATTTCTAATAATCCTTTGTGGTTTAATACTGACATGTTATGATTCTTGCCCTATGTCAGCATCTTTAACAGCAATGACAGCTGAAGCTGATGGACAAATAAATCTGAAGTCTAAATAAGCGATACCTGTACTTCAGTTGCTAAGAGCTGGAGTAAACATGAACCATACAGAGCACGTGGAAAAGGACTTGCAAAATCCTCTGTATGGAGAGGAAATCTGACACAAGAGAAAAGGAGAGACAATCATAGACAAATAATCATTCTCATGTAATCTGTGAATGATGATAGTAAAGCTATAAGAAGGTTGATGAGTTGTCAAAGTTAATGTCAACTGAGGGTGCTTTCAGTGTTTGAAGGTTTTCAATATCTATACCATACAGTTTTTATTTCCAGCTTACCAGGTGAATGTTCAAATTGAAAGTCCATCAAAATACAGACAGATATCCTAATGCCTTCAAAGAGACAGTCTCGGAAATATTAGATGTGACAAATGGAGTAACTTCCTACAAATGCTACATCTGGGTTCACCAAGTTATTAATGGCCGAAGTTATCCAGAGTAAGATAACCTGTGGCAAGACTGTTACTTCTCAAGTTTTTGAATGTATGGGGAAATGGAAGTGCCATCAGGATCTATGAATAAACAAAAATCCTTCACTGTTCTAGTGCAGAGGAGTGGTTTAGATTCTAAGTCAGTTAGATGTAATATGCAGCAAAATACATATCTATCATGGGCTATGTACAGTAACCTAATTTGGGAACATCTGTCTTTGTAAAAGAAACTTGAATCCAGCATATTGATTCACACTAATTCCAACGCAGCCTTTATGTTGGGTGTCCAGTCTCAGTTTGAAAGATAAAATGGTAACCTTCAAAAGCGTCAGAGGTTCAACACAGAGAAAACCGAACGTTGCCATTGAGGCAGCAGCTCGGTCAGTTTGCCTTTGCTTGCAGTTTATTCTGCTCTGTTTTGTTCAGGGGATCTTTTCTTCTGTCTTTTTCCTGACTTGTGGGACCTACGAGTAGGCTGCAGGCCTTGGGAAGAACTTCTTAAAAATAGCACAACGGTTTAGAGACTGTGTTCTGGAATACATGAACATGGATAATGCCTTCTCATATTCACAATGAATCCACTGCATCGTTGCAGTAAGCATTAAAGGATCAGCTATGTATTTGCATGAAAAGATCTTTTCAAAATGTTCTGTTATAATCTAGCTTAGATAACTTAATTTCTATTTAAGAGATACATAGCAGGGCACCACTAAGGATCCATTCCGCTCAGCAGTCAAGAATGGATTCCCTTCCACCAAGCCTTGTGGAGCAGTGGCCCTACAGAGACACTCTGAAACACAAACTTTCTAATTCGGATTATTTTAGACTCTAAGCTCTTCAAGGAAGGCAGTTACTGTTAGCAGATCACCTGTTTAAAGAGGATCCATCCTGTTGTTTCAGACTCAGGATCATGCACATCACACACAGACTGCTGGTGACACATAAAATGATCTGTTCATGTTAATATTCTGAGCTTTCTCTTTAAAGTTTCTCATACTGCAGCAGTAGAAACTGGAGGTTTCTATGCCAGATGTCTACCCCTGGATAAAGGTTTTGGTTAATTAGAGTTGGATTTCTTTTGTTCACAGAGCTTGCATTTAAACTTAATCATCCCAGAAAATGAGGCTTAATTTGTAAGGAAAATAGACCACTTTGCCTTGTTAAGTCTTGCCATCATTTCGTTAAGGAGATCCAGCACTTGCCTGTTTTGAGAGCAAAGCACTGCAATTTCACGGGCAGAAAGGTGGGTAGGAGGAACCAGACAGACTTGAAGCAGATGGTACCATAGTATTTAACTATTGAAGTACCCACTCGTGAATCTGGTCATAGGACAAAACCCCTGAATCTTTGTATTTTCTCCTTCCAGCAAATAGCTGTACAACCCCTGCTCTACTTAGAGGGTCACTGTCAGTGTAAACATTAGTTAGCTAAACCAGCAGAGGCCTGTGATGTGGCTATGAAGGCCTGACTGATCCACATGGTGGGTAAATGTGATTCCATGTGGAGGAGTTTCTGACTTTGTAGATGTTGTATTGTTTTGGTTTTCCTCTGGGCAGCAGACTGCCTTAAACTAAATGGATATTAACATCTGAGGTCCCAGGTTCACCTAGCAGGAAACACAGGTTGCCTGTCCCAGGTAGTATTGTTTGTGACTGAGTGTTGCCTGTAAGTTTGACTTGATATGGGTGGCTCAGACCACTTGATTTCAATTTCTAGCTTTCTCACAAAGACCTCGTACTGAAAAAACTGAAATCAAACCCAGCTCTTCCTGAAACATTTTCAGGAATTAAAAAGCATACTTCTTTGAGTTCTAATTTCAAGGTGCCGTTACGTGGTACTTGAGTTTTGGACTCTAGATCATTTGACGTAATGCAGATGCTAAGTGATTAAAAGGATCTTAATTTTAAATGCAGCCTCATTTCTTCGTTATCTGCACTGAGGTCTAGAAACCTGGAATGGGGAAGCTCCCCATTCTGAGTGGAGAGAAAACCTGGTTTCCTAGTTAAGTTAAAATGACAATGCTAAATCCAGTGTTACTTTTCTCCCAGGCCACAGGTTTTGGTGTACAGGGAGGGGTTGAAGCATCAGTTCTTCATCCTTTGGGTTCTCAGTAATAAACTCTTTTCACTGACATATCAGGGCTTGGGAAGTGTCTTTGCTGGTTTTGGCAGTTAAACTGTTACATGTTATTTTAGGACCAAATTTGTGTCTATTGGTGTGCTTCATAACCCAGACCGGTGTGGGTTATTTTGTTCTTTTGTTCAGTATTGAGGAACTAAAAGATAGAAGGTAACTCATTTGTTTCCTTTTCCCCTGTCCCCTGGTGGTATTTTTAGGTTAGAAAGTTAGGGTTTAACAATGGACTGTAATGTATAATGGTGGCAATAACAGAAATGTGTAGCTTGCAACATTTTAATAAGCAAGGAATGTTTTTTAGAAAAGACAAAGTGTACAAAGTTCCTTTTGGCAATGAGGGATCCATGTATGAACCAGGCCAGCAGAACATCGGTGTCACTGTCTTTAACATACGTTCCATGCTGGTGTTCTGCAGTGAAATGCTAATGACGTCTTCAATAGCCCACATAGTGTAATTTTTAATAGTCCCTTTTTTTGTTGTTTTCATGCAGGTTACCGTGAAAGCCAAACAGCTGAAGGATTCTGTTGCATATACACCAGGTGTGTGCTGCTAGATCCTCAGTGATGCGTATGAAAAACCCTTTGTTTGAATTAGATCTGTGCAAATGCAATGCTTTTGTACCTTCCAGGGTATGCTTTCCTTGGGGACTTTCGCCCCCTTGCCTTACTTTGAGCAAAGCAAAGAGCTGATGGCTGTTCTGAAGGAATGTTTCCCTTTAACTACATCCTCCCGGGCTTTCTTACTCAGTTTATTTTGGGGTTTGTTCATTTGTTCAGGCTGTTATCTTTGTTTGTATCAGTGTGGTAATTTATTAGTACTTCACATATACCAGATAAGTTCAGAATTGGCAAAGTTCATTGCTTCGTAACAAGTAGCTTGATTTCTCAATGAGCATTTTCCTGAAACTCTTAATCCAGAAGAGCTCTTTCTCCTCTCTGCACTATTCCCAGTATTTCCTATTTGAGCGCGTCCCTGCTTGTTTGTGATTTATTTACCTACAAGTGCAACAATACTTGTAACAGGTATCATTAGGCTCTCCGAGCTTAAAACGCTGGCCCAGAACTCCAAGAATGTCAAAGTCAACGTGAATTTACCAGACCACATAATCACCCAGCGAGAAAGAGAGGAGGAGGAGGAGGAGGAGGGGAACTACAGTCATATCCCAGAGCAGACGGATGTGCCGACGGATCAAACGGAGACCACTGCAAGTGAAACTAGACACCGCAAACGAAAAGTTGTCAGAGCACCTGAAATGACTGTGCCAGCAACAAAAGAGGTACCGGAAGAGAAGGGCAGGGGAAGGCGCCAGAAGGATTTTGATAACACCGAGCAAGCGGAAGAGAGTGATGATGAGAGTAGGAAAAGAGAGAAAAGCCGTGCCCCGGAAGAGCTGTGGACTCAAAATCAACAGAAGCTCCTTGAAACGGCCTTGCAGCAGTATCCAAAGGGAACATCGGACCGCTGGGATAAAATAGCAAAGTGTGTTCCTGGAAAAAACAAGGTACACTTGGCTTTGTTTGAACTGTAGCATAAATAGAGGGGAAACGTCTTTTCTACCTATTTATGATTACCTTAAGAACTTAGAGCCTATGCAGAAAGGTTAGGTTGTTACTTAGCCTGGCAGTCCAGACACAATCAACCTAAGAAGCATTACTGGCATGTTTGTTGCTTTCATTTAAAATACATTTTCCCTTAACTCAGTTTGTTTGATCCAGTACAGAAGATGTTGAAATACCTCCTGTTCCATTTAAAGTACCTCCCTCTCCTCTGCCTTTCAGGTCTTCAGTTGCAGGACAGATTAGATTTTAGACCATATTTTGATTCAAACTTAGTAACCAAACGTTGGTGAGCCGCTTTGCTTACACTTTAACAGTACGTTTCTCTACCCAGCTCAATGAACAAACAAAAATAAGTAATCCATCTGCAAGTGTTAAATGCTCAATAATCTAATGTCCTTTTTGTAAGTATAACCTTTTTCAGATAGCATTGTCACTGATATAGTTGGTCTGTGCTAGATGTCATAGCGGCGTGCTTGCTTCAGGCATTGTTGCTGCAGAAAATCCCCATCTTATTTGTGCCCAACACAGTGTGAGAGCAGGAAACATGGAGGGAACTGGAGTCTCTCCCGGGCTCTGAAGCTGTTCAGTAGTTACCTGGTGTCAGCAGCTGCTATGTTAGTGCCCATTAAGGCTTGTCCTCACCCACCTGCAGGATCACTTGCCAGAACTGTTCTGAAATAGATACTAAAATGCAACTGTTTCATACTTGCCTTTACAGTCATTGCCAGGAAGTACGAGACTACTATTTTCTTGGGTTTGTGTGCTCTTTAAAGAGATAAAATGTCCATTAAGAAATGTAAACTTAGATGTATAGTAACATATTTCAAAAGTAAGAACATGAGGGTGCTGAGGCGCTGGCACAGGGTGCCCAGAGAAGCTGTGGCTGCCCCATCCCTGGCAGTGTTGAAGGCCAGGCTGGACAGGGTTTGGAGCAACCTGTTCTAGTGGAAGGTGTCCCTGCCCATGGCAGGGGATTTGGAACTGGATGATCTTTTAAGTCCCTTCCACCCCAAAACCTTCTGTGATAAACTGCAAGTTCAATTCTCTGATCCACTCTTCGCTAGATGTACATTCTCCTTCTCAAATTCGGTGCACAACTTTAAACCAAACCAAACCCCAAAGCAAACCTCAAGAGCCCCAGAACCTAGCTCTTCTAGCATGTATAGCACTAGTCTGCGTTTGGTATGTTACTATTCCTTTACCAGTTCTGTTTTTCCTTTCAGGAGGAGTGCATAGCAAGATACAAGCTGCTCGTTGAACTGGTACAAAAGAAAAAACTGGCTAAAAGCTGAATGTTCGGAGCAGAAGAGATGTAGCTCATCCTTGTCAAAATGGGGTTTTAAATCTCATGTGCAGGAAACTGCATCTTTGTACCTCAGTATTTCTATACGTCATGTGCCTTAGTAAAAGAGAGTACTAATAAATCTTACACCGTCTTACCTGGTTTGTGTGTTGAAGAACGAAGGTGTATTTTTGTGTTGGAGAGCTGCTTGTGCAGATGGGTGATAACAGCGCTTAAAAACTAGTGGTCTTTCAGGAAACCCCACACTGGGAACCGCACACTGGATCGGGTGGGTTTACAGCCAGTGACTGTGCAGAACATAAGGAACTTGAATGTGTTTTGAAGAGAGAATTGATCTGAAACTGTTCAGCAGCACAGGAGGAGTTGAACTCTGCACTCAATACATTTTTCTTTCTTGCAGCCATAAATCCGAGTCCATGTACTTATAAGCATGTCTGGGCTCCCTGAAGTGGCCAGTCAGCCTAACTGGATGTTTTGAAAGTAGCAGTATCTCTCATCTTAACTTCCATGGACATTTATATGCACCTGCAGTAGAACATCTTTTTTACCAGCCCTGCAGCCTAACCCACGATGATCCTTGACAGTGCTGCTTATTTGGTAAAGTAGAAATGAGTAAGAACATTAAAGGCCTTATTTTTTTCATTAGCAGCTGAGATCTATAAGGCATGTACTTAACGACCAGGTTTTAAGTACAGAACAGAACTTACAGCTAACCTCAGTGGGTGAAGGGGGGGGGGGGGTTTTTATACCC
>NDXB01005555.1:162763-209433 GCA_002631895.1 Agapornis roseicollis | reverse complement strand
TAGAGTACCGGGGGGGGGGGGGGGGGGGGGGGGGGGTTTGTATACCCTAGGTTGACTATAGTTTGCTTTTATGTTTGAAGAACAGGTAATAAGGGTTGTTACTCCTTAGCTGCTGTTCTATTTTTCGTAATTTTGGAAAAGCTCTACAAAGCTTAAAATGCTTGACTAAAGGGTACGTGATGGGCTGTAAATTATAGCCATAAATCAGAGCAATGGTCGCAGTCTTTTCAAGAAACATTAAGGACTTGCTTTTTTAAAAGAATTATTTACCACTCAAATTCTGATTTAACACCAGGACTCTGATCTGGAAAGAGGATCGTGTACCTGAACTCAGATCAGAATTTGGTGGCTGAGACTCTCTGTTAGCTGTCTGCCATTTGCACTGCTGGCTTTCTCCAGTAACTCTTTGCCGATTGCGTTGCTTCTGGCAGATCAGCATTTCACAAAGTTTCATCCCATTCCCATAAAACTTTAAGGGCAAAGTATCTGGAGAAGGTTACAGTGTTCCAGATGTGCGCTTTGAACAACTGGAACTGTATAAAAATTAATCTGAGTAGAAATAATATTATGGAAACCAACAGTGAGATTTTAGTGCAGCTTATGAAAAACAGGCACCAGAACCCTGGTCGGTTAAACATCACACGATGGTATTGCTGAAAGAGCAGCTCCTGCTAACACAGCTTGAAAGGAGAAAGTTAATAAACCAGGATCGGAGATGTCACAGCCTGCCCGGAAATAGTTGGCTGCTGTAAGCTGTGTTGTCACTGGTGCCAGTAAAGCTGGATTTTGGTGGGAAAAAGCAGCAGGAAGCTCAGAAGCCCATTAATGTGGAGCCCTTCTGAGCCGCAGCGCATGTGGCCTGTGCTGCTCTTGTGACACAACCCAGAGAAGTTCCCAATGCGGTGGAGGGCAGCTCTGTCACCACCTACTTGGCTGCCAGGGGCTGGGCAGCAGCTTGGGCTGCTCTGGCATCAGAGGCATTCCACAGGGATGGGAGCATCGGCTTTCTACTGAGCTGGTGCCAGACCAGCCCCAGCCCGTCATCTTTGATGTTGGGATCTGCAAAGTCATTGAAACAAGGTTGGGTTCGATTGCATCTGGCTCTCACGTGAACTTGGCTTTGATGTGGTCTCTTTCTTTACAGGGCTAGCGAATTGGATTTCTGTTCAGATGTCTGAACTGTCCTTTTCATTATTTCCCTGCTGTCAACTGTTGGTCCATCAGGACTATGTGTGCTATAAAATATCCTGGCCTTCTGGCACCCATCTCTAACAAGTGGAGATCTTTAAGAATGTCCTGAACTTAACACTTAATTTCACAAGTATTTGCAGTTTTGCCCCTTTCCTTCTTCTCTACGTCTTACCAGGAGGCTGACACCAGAATTCAGGCCATCCCTCTCAAATCAAACACACAAGGCAAAGCAGGACTTGCTGGTTCCTATGGTGCTGGTCCAACAGGAGCATGATGACAGACTGATACCTCTTGTCAACCACGTGAAGTTTTTGGCTTCAGCTTATATCTGTGAATAAAGCAGCAGTAATGTAACATTCCTGTCTGTGAGTCCCATCAAAGGGCCACTCAGAACTCCCTGGAGGCCTCATGCTGGTGGGCTTTGCTTCTCCCTCACAGGGCGAGCAGCGTGAAGTGTAAGTCAGTCCAGTGCCCCAGCCTATAGGTGCTATATACTCTCCCTCCATAGCACCAACTAACAACAGAGCCAGAAGAAAGGTGGCACCCAGTGCTGGAGCATGTCTAGACACAGGTTTACTCAGTGAAACATGCAGCTTTCTGAGTCTCTACACCCAAGAACATAAAGCAGTCATCAGCTGCCCCAAGAGTGTGGGGTATCAGCCTGATGGCTGAGGAGCCAGGTAGGTGTTGGGGGTGCCTCTCACTGCACCAGATGACATTGCACATTCCCCTGGTGTTCATTCTGAGCTTCCTCTTTTACCCATCTTCTCTCAGGACCCCATTTTTACCCATTTGAAAAGAAAATAAAGATATTCCATCCCTAGGCCTCGAGCAGAGAGATGAGTAATAAATACACAAATGGCACAGGCCTGTGGCAACACCATCTTCCTGCCGCTTGTTCCAGAAGTTTCACAGCAATTCCTCTTTGAAGGATGAAAGCAAAAACCCCTGACATCAGACTAGGGTACATGGCTGCAACTGCACTTTAATGTCCAGCAAGCACAAGTCCAGCACTGCAGCTGCATCAGGCCTTTGGGAAACAAACTGACATAAAAAACATTTTAAAGGCTTTGTCTTGATGAACGTTAGCAGTCACATGCCATTGAAATGGCTCCTGCCTTGTGGTGTCAGCAGCAGTAGTCTGCTCTTCCACCAGACTGATGCGCACGCAAGCAGTGTATACGACTATAAACATTATTAAAGTTTATTAACAAAAGCTTTGTACATGTCTTTTCATACACTTGGAATTTTACATCTTGTCAAAATAACAGCACATTTCCATCTTGCCTTTTGTACAAATTGTTACAGAATATCCACCAGTGGGTTTGAGTCAGTAAAATAAACCACTGGGTTTACTTTTGTAAAGTATCTACAAAAGGGATCTGTGACAGTTTAAAAAATTCCCCAGAACATATAAAAATAAATTATTTTTTTTACTTTGTCAATTAAATCTACTAATTAGAAATATTACAAATCAAAATAGCAATGTCTTCTTATGAATTCTTCACAATACAAAACAGATTCACAAAACTTTATTTACAGAAATGAGGTAAGAACTGTGCAATGTTTAACTAAGAAACATATTGCAGAATTAACATGTTCTTCCAAGTAAGTACACAGTGGAGGTCTAATTACAGCTGGGTCGTTTCCTCTAATAGCTCCCACCTTAAGTACTGGTAGTGGTCATTACCCCATTGAAGCTGTCCTTCACCACACTGCATAGACTCACGCCATCAATCAGCTACTGTCGCGAGCGATGGAACACAAGTTCACCCGTTTCAACCACTGGTAAGTGTTAGTGGGCAATAAAAACTCACCTTTTTGGTAATTTATTAGTGAAAATGGACCCAGGTAACAATCTGCCTGAGCTATCTACAGTGGTATAAACACCTCTAGTAAAGGCAGAACAAGGCTGCTGGTGCAACGCAGAACATTCCCGCTGCTAACAAGGACACATCTAGTGCATGATCAGCTGTTTGCAGCCACTTCATCAACATGGAGGTAGCAACAGGCACTTGGTTTAGGCCAGACACGACACATACTTCTTCCAGTGTGGCCTTCTCATCTGGTAAGAAAACTCTGACCGGAACCACTCCGGTTCCTTTAAAAACCTCAGAATCTAAACCCTACACCGAAATCAGTAAACTTTGGATTCCGTACTGTAATTCTTACTCAGGAAAAACTCCCACTATACAAAAACAGCAACTTAAAGGAATAAAAAGTTCAGAAGTGGATTCCCTTATGAGTCAGGTTTTAAAACAGGTGTGTAAAAAACAACAAAGAGCAAGTCCCGGCTGCCATCATCAGCTTGTCTAAAAGGATACACTGCAACTGCAGCAGCAGAGCAGACTGGCAGGATTGGGTCAGTCTGGTTTGTAAAACTGCTCCAAAGACTGCAGGGCTGCAGACAGTTCTCCAGCCTTTACATTTCTAAGATTAGGACTGAAGAGTCAGGTACGTGTTTCGCTACGGCTGAATTTGTACTTGGTACCATCATAGTGACAAAATAATTACGGTTTGCAGTTTTATCTACTTCACAGTCTGAAACATTACAAAGTACATCATTTTAGTGCAACAAGAAAGCAAACGAAAGCCTACCAAAAATCTCCTTATCAACATGGTTAACCTTTTGCTGTGCAGTGAGAGTTCCTTGTTGCATTTCTTCAATCTGCAGAAAGGCAGACTGCAGCTTGCAGCCAGATGAAGTGCTTTAACAGCAGGACGTGCAGTACTCAAGTAGCAGTCAAATGTCAACTCTTCTCTGAAGCAACTGGTCCAGTTTTATCATTGAGCCTCTGTGTAAGAGAAAATACTTCTAAAAATCAGATTATAACATACAAAGGGAGGTAAAATTAAATTCATACAAAGGATGAAGCAGAGGGGTACGTTTTACTAGCGCTACCCAAGTGGTAACTTTTGCATTGTAAAGAACAGTCATTTATTGCACAAGAAAAAGTAGGAAAGAATGATTAAAGGAACAGTCCTACACTGAAGCAACTCACAGGAAGGTCATTGCAGCCAGCCTTAGAAAACACCAATTTTGCTTCTACTTCCATTCCAAAAGAGTTGCTATTCCTGGCTGTTGGTCCCTCCTCAGGACTGCATGATGGTCAAGACAAATACCAGGTGACCCCTGCTTCCCCATGGAAAAGGCTGAAACCCACACTCTTCCATCAGAACAGAAACACAGTTTCCATCTTGCCCCTGCCAAGACTGTCTGCCTGTCATAACTTGCTACAAAGACATTTCCTGCAAGTACTGAACAGGACCAAGCACAAAGCTCATCTCACTCCGTGAGCATTCAGGAGCGCTTGAAAACCTGTTCTAACTAGAAATGAGATTTACACATTCAAACCTTTGGCAAATAGCGAATTTGTCAGAAATTCTTCTCTTGATTAAAATCGCTCAACAATGCACTGCAACCTCCTCAATCCTAACCTTAAATATAAATAAATAGAAGCGATTTCAAAAGACATCTATTTCTAAGAACAGTTTTGTTCAAAAGATGTTCTGAGATTTCCTGGAATTGTTTACAGCTACCTGCTGGAAGAATGAAACCTAGGATTGTACCAGCATACACCAGCGGTGCCCGGTCACACTGCCCAAACTTACTAATAGCCATCTCAAGAAACTTAAACGGAGGTCGCAGAGAATAGTTTGTTCTGATGTAACCCCAATATTCCATTCACTCAATTCCACTCACTGATTTTGGAAAACGAGGGGAGATAATTGAACCTACCGGAACAAATCATGACCATTTCCCAGTGAAGGCAAGGCACTGAGCAAAGCCCTGTGCAGAGCCCTGTCGGTAAGTGGCACAGATGGAGCGTGACCTTCACAGAGCCTTGCACTTTGCAGTGTGGCCACAACATCACAACAGACCAAACTCCTTCCCTTCATCCTCTCTCAGTTGTATGACCCTTAGCGAATTACATCTATTCTCTGACTCCCTGAAGAAAGAATTCCTGTTTTGGGGATAGAGCTTACAGGCAAATGCTGAAGGCAATGGAACATCTTTGTCTTGTTTCCTCATCTGTCCAGGAAAGGTTTTATTTCACCTTCCCAACAATGGGCTCCTCATCTCCTAAGCCATCAACTGATCTCTGCAGCTCCACATTGCCTGGAGCCTGGCCAGGACAAACTCTTCCCTCAATTAAGGTGATACAAGGAATGATCTACAAAATAGTGGACACAAAGTTGGGGACGAAGGTGGGATGAAAGGGGCTAGGGCCACAGTTGTAATTACAAGAGGAGGATTGGTGTCCTGACCCAAGGAAGCAGGAGTGTGCAGCAGACAGGTTAGTAGGGCTACACATTCAGGAGAGTTCTAAACCTCATTCAGTGCAGGCCAAAGAAACAAATCAAAAATACCCACTGCCCTTGAGTTGCAAATTCAAGCACATGACTTGGCTCTTGTCTTTTCGCTACCTTATGGAAGTAACTACATTGAAAACGAGGTGAGAAATATACTTACTGTCACCTTCTGAGTTGCATTATCTCCATGAATTGTAAGGAACGGGTTAGTAGAAGCTGCATTAAGTGGTGAGGCCTGTGTGCCTGAAAGCAAGTTGTTTATGGGTATCTGTGCCCCGCCGGTAATCTGCAGTTGTTGTACTTCAGACTGATGGTGTTGGTGGTGGTGATGCTGTTGCTGCACTAATTGATATAAAAGGGCCTGATGTTGTTCCTTCAGTGATATAAGGAGAGGGAGGAGAAAACAGAAAATAAATCAAGAATTAGTTATTGAAAAATAGCTCCTCCTGGGTTCTCACTTCTCCAGATCTTCAATGAGTGCAACCCTGAACCTAATCCCAGCTAATTTAGTGAAGTGCCACAAGACTGTCGGAAAGGGAAGTAAGTACCTACAGAAATTCCCTGAAATCAGTAGCTCGGCAGAAGTTCAAAGCTAAGCCTAAGAAGAAGATCAAACCGTGTCTCTCAAAGTCATAAACTACACAACTAACCATACAAATGGCTAAACCAGTTCCCTAATGGCCTATACGGATACTGCAAGGCAGAGGAAAGACAGCTCACAAGGATATTCTTAGAACCCATACATGGTCCCAAACTCTGCTGCCCACAGCTGACACTGAGAGATACAAGCCCCCATGTCCACATGGGGCAAAACAGGACTGAAAGCACTAGGAAGCAATTCCTCCAGCAATACACACAGCCCAATGATACCCTGTAATCTAGCATGACTATAATCCAAAAAGGTTGAAGGAACTGAAAAACTAGTTATCAAACCCTGCAATATCGAGTTAAGCACATTTCTAATTCATCCGTGGAGTCTGTCCATGCCTTAGAATACAATAAAGGAATGAACCATAATTAACTGGTAAACTTACTGATGTGAGTTGCTGGCTACTTAGTAACTGCTGAAATTGCTGGTGCTGTTGATGGAGTAGAAGTTGTCTCTGCTGGTCAGGAAGTAATCCTAGTCCTGAGGCACTGTAGGGATTGACAGAGTAACACTGTAGTTTGTGTGAAAGTATGGGAACTTTTTACTTCAGCTTTCCATTGAAACAAAGAAAATAAGTATACAAATAGACAGTTTCTATCTAGCATTTTGATTGGATGCTGTCAGGTAATCTGTCCACTTGCAATTTTGATACATAACTAGATATGACCACCACCACCCCAGTCTCATTTATGCCAAGCAACAGCAACATCTTGCCTCTATAATGTAAGTCCACAATGTGCACGTTATTTTAAACTAATCATAATCACATTTCTACATTTTTTTCAAACACACTCATTACAGAGAAAGGCCAGATTTTACATTATAAGACAGCTCTCACCAACCTTTAATACCTGGTTAACTAGCATTTACTTTGCCTTGCTTTCCTTCTAATTCTCATCTTTTGCTATATTCAAACCTGCAACTATTGCCTGTACCTTGTCTGTAATTTAGCAAACACATGTCAGCCTTGAAGTGGGCACCCTGGTGCCATGTGGAATGAAGCAGGCTGCCTCTCTGTTTGACTACTACTTCGCAGCCAGGCCCTATTTTCATACCTACATAAAGCTTGCTGCAGCTATTTAGGAAACAGGGCAGGGAACTGGTCCAGCTGAGAACTGGTCTAAAATAAAGGGTTTCTTCAGCTGTGCCAGTTCACTGCAAGACCAACAGCCAGAACAAGGGTGGTTCTGGAAGAAAAGACCAGGAAGACAACTGGGTTTACATTTTCAGGACCAGTGTTACCTTTTACTAGTTTAAAACACCCTCTATTACTGAGGTGTAGTTTCACATAGGTTTACACTGTTACTGAAAGGTTAAATACTGCCCTTCAGCTGTATGTTTCTGTCCCCTCCGCTTGCACTAGCGCTTCCACAAGGAGCTGCACCTTGTGGGAAATGAACTGACCCTGAAGCCAATACAAAACACACAGAACGATTATCTATTATAGAATCACAGAACAGGTAGGGTTGGAAAGGATCTTAAGATCATCCAGTTCCAACCCCCCTGCCATAATCAGGGACACCCCAGACTAAACCGTGTCACGCAAGGCTCTGTCCAACCTGGCCTTGAACACTGCCAGGGATGGAGCACTCACAACCTCCCTGGGCAGCCCATTCCAGTGCCTCACCACCCTAACAGGAAAGAATTTCTTCCTTATATCCAATTTAAACCTCTCCTGTTTAAGTTTGAACCCGTTACCCCTTGTTCTATCGCTACGGTCCCTAAGGAAGAGTCCCTCCCCAGCATCCCTATAGGACCCCTTCAGATACTGGAAGGCTGCTAGGAGGTCTCCACGCAGCCTTCTCTTCCCCAGGCTGAACAGCCCCAACTTTCCCAGCCTGTCTCCATATGGGAGATGCTCCAGTCCCCTGATCAACTTCGTGGCCCTCCTCTGGACTTGTTCCAACAGCTCCATGTCCTTTTTATGTTGAGGACACCAGAACTGCACACAATGCTCCAAGTGAGGTCTCAAAGAGAGCAGAGCAGAGGGGCAGGATCACCTCCTTCGACCTGCTGGTCACGCTCCTTTTGATGCAGCCCAGGATACAGTTGCTTTGTGGGCTGCAAGCGCACACTGAAGCCAGCTCATGTTCATTTTCTCATTGACCACCACTCCCAAGTCCTTCTCCACAGGGCTGCTCTGAATCTTTTCTCTAATGTATTAATGTAGATGAGGTTATTGTGTGAAGGCATAAGCAGTAGTGCTTGCCTACCAGCAAGAAGATGTGCATAGGATGACCAACCAGACAACAGGATTGCTTGTTCTGACTGGTAGCAAAGAATTAAGTTAACTTATATCAGCCACAATTCCACACAGTTAGGCTACAAACTTTTGGTCCTTCAGGACATAATATGTATCTTCCCTTTCTCCAGTAGCTGGCATATGGTAGCCTGGCTCCAGGATCACTTTAACACTTAACTCTGTATTAACTAGACAGTATGAGAACACCCATAGCATCACCATTTTCTTTGCTGGGACAGGGCAAGCAACACAATCTTCATTGGATGGCCTCAGTGCTATGGGAAACAAGTGCTGGACTGCATTTATTATTTCCTATGTTGAATGGGAAATGTATGTCAATGTGAATTCTATGGGGCCAGATGAGATCCACTTCACACAGCTGGCAGAAGAGCTCACAGAGAAGGTTTCCATCATTTCTCAGCAGTGCTGGGTAACTGGGGAGGTCCCAGCTGATTGGAGGTTAGCAAATGTGACCCCATCTACAAGATGGGCCAGAAGGAGGACCCAGGGAACTGGGGTCCTGTCAGCCTGACCTTGGTGCTGGGGAAGGTTCTGGAGCAGAACATCCTGACTGCCATCTCCTGTCATGTACAGGACAACCAGGCAATCGGGCCCATGAAAGAGAGGTCCTGCTTGACCAACCCAATCTCCTCCTATGACAGGGTGACCTGCTTAGGGGATGAGGAAAAGGCTGTGGATGTTTGCCTGAACTTTATTAAAAACTCGGATGCTGTTTCTCACAGCATTTTCCTGGAGAAGCTGTCTGCTGATGGCTTGGATGAGTCAAAAAACCTGGCTGAAGGCCAGGCACAGTGTGGTGGTGAACGGAGTTAAATTCAGCTGGTGGCCAGTCACAAGTGGTGTTCCCCAGGGCTCAGTAGTGGGGCCAGTTCTGTTTAACATCTTTATCAATGATCTGGACAAGGGGATCGAGTGCACCCCCACTAAGTCTGCAGATGACTTGAAACTGGGTATGAATGTTCATCTGCTGGAAGGCAGGAAGGCTCTGCAGAAGGATCTGGACAGGCTGGACCAATGGGCTGTGGCCAATGTATGAGGTTCAACAAGAGCAAGTGCCAGGTCCTGCTCTTAGGCCACAACAACCCCATGCAGCACCACATGCTTGGAGGAGAGTGGCTGGAAAGCTGCCCAGGGGTGTTGACTGGTGGCTGCTGAACATGAGCCAACCTGTGACCAGGCGGCCATGAAAGACAAGAGCATCCTGGCTTGTATCAGCAATAGTGTAACCAGCAGGGCAAGGGCAGTGACCATCCCCTGTACCCAGCACTGCTGAGGCTGCATCTCAAATTCTGTGTTCAGTTCTGGGCCCCTCACTACACCAAAGACACTGAAGTGCAGGAGCAGGTCCAAAGAACGGGAACGAAGCTGGCAAAAGGTCTGGAGCACAAGTCTGGTGAGGAACAGCTGAGGGAATCAGGAAATTGGGGATGGTCAGCCTGCAGAAAAGGAGGCTTAGGTGGGAACCTTACCACTCTCTACAACTACCTGAAAGGAGGATGGAGTGAGGTGGGTGTTGGTCCCTTTTCCTAAGTAACAGCGATGGGATGCGAGGAAATGGCCTCAGGTTGCGCCAGGGGAGGTTTAGACTGGATATTAGGAAATATTTCTTCACCGAAAGGGTTGTCAAGCATTGGAAACGGCTGCCCAGGGCAGTGACAGAGTCACCACCCCTGGAGGTAGATGTGGTACTTAGGGACATGGCTTAGGGATTTTGTAGAGTTAAGTTAAAGGTTGGGCTTGATCATCTTAAAGGTCTTTTCCAACCTAAATGAATCTGATTTCCCATCATCTACTTTACCATCACTTTTACCACTCTTCTGGTTCTCAAACCTCCTGTCAGTGGTCTTTATCCCCAGCAAAGAAATCAATTCTACTGACCTTGTCCTGTACAAGCCATTTGGCCTCTGATTATTCTTGCTGTACTGATTTTCCCCTTGAATTATATCATTTTCTGAAACTCCATAGTCTGAACTGCACATAACATTCAGGTGCACACATACCAGGGATTCAACGTGACAGAAAACAAAATGGGTAACACCATTCTATTTATTCCCCAATAACTCCTAGCAATGTTTGTTTGATGAAAGCAGAAATGACACTTCACCTATCCAAGGAAACTCCTCCTGAGCTACAACAGGAAAACTCAGGCCAAACCAGCTAGAACTGTGCATATGTTTGACCAACAATGACAATGATTAATTGATTAATTATTAATTGATTAATTGAAATTTCCTCAAATAGCTTCAAGTTAAGTTGTATCCAAAATATTTGTAACAACCGCATGAAATAAGCACCTGCAGTCTGACTAACATTACCATTATTTCCTTCTCTTTTTACCTCACTGTTTCTGTATTCTTCTATACCGGAATGGATGTTCTCCACTGACATTTTTAGTTCTTTTATCCCATTCTTTCTTTTATTCCTATACGTTTTTCCTTTGTACTTCTCTTTTCTGCTGCTGTTCTCCCATCTCTTTATGTGCTCTGCCTTCCTCTCCTGCTCTGCACCGGCACTTGAAAGAAAACACCTTCAGCCACAAAACACTGCAGCTCCCAAGCTCTGCAGAAGCAGCAGTTCAGTTCACTGGATTTCACCAGAGCCTTCTCTAAGCCAGCTCAGCTTGGAATGTAAATGGTAATCGTTTCTAGCTTTCATTAACAGGTCTATGATCAGTCTGAAACTCCCCATCCTACAGTCTTCTCTGGTTGTGAGAATGTAAAGAAACAATCCTATCTTTTTCCTCAGATTACCTAATCTTCTTTTTGTGAGCAATCTGTATTAAGCCATCTTGCTTCCAGAAAAAGTCCAAGTAGTTTTCTCTGCCAAGTGGATGTGGGCTCTTTTACATAAAATTTGAAACTCTCTCAAACAGCAGAGTGCAAATCAGTGTTTTCTGGCCTCCCTATATCCCACAGTTAAAGAGCTCACACGAATACGGACAATATGCATAAAGTCTTCCTGTTTGGGTGAATAATCTAGCTATCCTTCACACAAAACCATCCAAGCATATTATGAACGTTGAGAGGATACTCTAACAACTTACAGGAACATCTGGGAAGTCTTTTAATCACAGCTCAAGATACTGAAGTCAGAAAGTACGGCTAAACTCTCACATGGCTTTCCATCATCTGGTGAATACCAGTTTAAAGCACCTCCAAACTGATCACCACCATGCAATCTAACCAGGTTCAGAGAGCAGCACAGTAGCCAACCTCCATGGCTGCACATGCTTGTTACCACTGAACCTTCCCACTTAGTTCAAAGAGTAGTGATAGCTGGAGGGGAATTTAACATTAAAGAAATAGTTAAAATAGTTGCCACTGAAACAGAACTGAACGCAAGCATGGCAGGAACAAGTTGTGTCCATGCAGAACCAATAATCTCAAGCAGTGGAAAATACTTCCCCTGCTCCTGCCTTCGTTTAAAGTCATCCCAGAGCCTCCTCACAACTTAGTTCCCAGCAACAGGAAAGTTTTTATGCATCTTTCACTGAAGCGTTTGCAACGGAACCAACAGGACTGCGGAACGCACACGTCACTGCTATAATCACATTAGCACTCATCAGCATTAGTGCTGGCGCAGCCTCAACTTTTTTCTAGAGGAGATTAGTTCCTTCTAAAGTAGAAATACTGAAAACTCACAGAAAATGGAGGCAACTGTGAAACACTTCAAAAGGAAGGGGCTCAGCAAATCATCTGCATGAGCTCAATAAAGCAGGGAATGGTGTGAAAAGTGCACCTTTAAATTTAATATAAACATTAAGTTTATGTAAGTATTATTGAGGGAGAACAGCAGAAAAAGAAAATGCAAGAACAGGAATAGCAAAATGGAAATGCTGGCAGAGTTGTACATCGTAGGCTTGTCACAACAGGAACCAGGGAATCACTGGAGTATTCCAGACTATGCTGAGTTAGAATGAGAGTTCATGAACAGGATACTAGTTGCAGTATTCTGCCTGAACCAGAGTAGTCTACCATTAGGCTACACATTCAAAAGTAAAAGCAGTTAAGAGAGATATTAATAAAAAATAATACTAATTTGAGATAAAACGTCTGCAGTATGGTCAGAAATATATAACCTGTGCATAAACAATACTGTATGAAAAAACAGCAGCATGAGCAGAATTATTTGGCGTTACCTGAAAGTGGAAAGCACTATACAACTGGTTAATTTTACTGATTTTGCCTAGCATTTCTCACTCCTCCTCACAAGTTTGGGGATAGTAATGTAAAATTCTTGTGTTTTCAGCAGACCTCTGATAGTCAAGAAAAAAAACCAACTTTTCATTAACAAAATGTCTTTTAACCTATGAAATCTTAAGCTCCTGTATGATACAAACTATGAGAAATAGAACCTCCTCAGTGAAAATACAACAGCACATCAAAAGAACACCATACAGTTTTTATGAGCCTACTGCAGCACCACCACACATTGATATGGTACACAAACATTCAGGAGCTGGCAAACAAGCAGGAAGGAAAGAACTAGGGAACCCTTGCATCATTCCAATCACATATGCCTTTTTTGGCGTGTAATCCACCATATCTCCAAAATTAAACTCTACTTAAACGCAAGTAATCCACTCCCTATTTGCAGGCATTTCTTCCTACATAGAACTGTAGTTCTCCTTCCTATGCAAAAGACAATGGGGGGGTGGGGGGTGGGGGGTGGGAGGAGGGAGAATGAGTTATCCCAGACTCTGCTCTATCCCAAAATACTTCCAGACCAAGCAGTCCATTCCCCTTGGGGGAAAGCAGCTGTCTCCTTTTGTTACCCATTTGCCTTGCAGCTCAGGCAGCAGCAGTTTATGCTAGTGAGGATACCTGGTTTTGGGGAAGAGTCCTTACGAACGCTCAAACACGGCTCCTTTTATGCATTTAAAAATCCTTAGGAACACCACTTGAAAACCGAATTTTTTTGTCTCTGGAGTCAGATGCAGAGGACTGAAACACCATGCAACTGTGCTACCACTCCGGTTAGTTATGCCTGTTGCATCTTTAATTACATGACTGTATACTGTTCTTTCTCTTCCCCTCCCCCCTTCTTACTGCAACAAATGGTAGCTTTCCAGTGCTCCTTTAATCCTGGAAGAACAATTGGCAGAAGAAAGAACATTGTTTTCTGAACTAAAGGAAAAAAAAAAAAGGAGCTGAAGTACATTTGCATAATTACATTTGTTTGGGAATGTGACTCGATTAAAAACCAGGCACTGGGATTTCCAGAAGTTAAACAGAAACCAGTTTAACTTGACCATTCATGCCTCCACTAATGTCCTCTTAGTTTCATTCACAGATCAGGAGCAGAACAACTAGAGGAAGAAACAGTACGTTTTGAATAGGACAGGTCAAAAATCTAGCTAAGCTGAAGAACAACAAGTACTATCAGAGAAAACAAAACCAGCAAATTCTTACCTGTTATTTAACGTGGTTGGCAGAGGATGTGTTGCATTGGGTGGCACGGTTGCATGAGTGAGAGGAGAAGGGTTCTGTGATATTGTTGCTGGGGTCTGAATTACCCCATTTAAAGCCCCTACAATTCCATTGATTGCCAGCTGGCTGGCTGGCAGTGCTCCAATTATTCCACCCACACCAGGCACTGCAGGAATGGTGGAGGTTACAGTCTGCATACCACTAGCTAGTGCCCCCACTGTCACACCATTGACCTGTTGAACTCCTGTGACTCCTGAGCCTTGCTGAGCTGGACTCTGCCCAGCAGGTGGTGGAGTGGAAAGAGCTGATGAACTGCTGGTGCTTTGTCCGCTGGAGGTTATCTCCTGGTGTAAAAACAAACAACAAAACCCCCTCAGCTGCATAAGATTTCACCTAACAGCACAATGCAAGGACTATGAGGAGTTAACTTGTAACAAGTTTAAGTTTGGAAGAAACAAATAAAAATTACCTGATTTAATACAGGAAGAGAATTGTCCGGTAAAAAACTGTTTCCCAGATGAGGGCTTTTACTGCTGTTCAAGGAATCAGTGCTAGGTGCTAAAGCAATGATTTCGAAAAACACACAGAGGTTAAACTTCTGCAACATGTGAAAGGATTCAGAATAATCTGACATTTCAAAATAGTGTCAAAGGTAAACACAGAAAAAGTCACCCTTAACATCATTCTGAAGAGTAAAATATTAATAATCAGTGAATCAATAGAGTCAAACAGATGTGCTCCAGACTGAAGTAAAAGAGAAACTGCACTGGAACAAGTAGCAATGATTCTTATAAACCTTCCCACTGTCTTTCAAGCATTTAAATACATGTAACAATACTTATGTCTATATTCATCCTACACATACATGCAATCCCTCAATCAATGGCATATGTGGATGAAATACCTATTTCATAGAAATACGTGTTCGAGTTACTCTGACACATTCATACTGTCCTCTACTTACCTGCTTGTGCTGGAAAGGCATGTACTTGATGAGAAGGGCTAGGATTTGAAGTTATTGTTGGAAAGGGCACTGAAAGCTGTGCATTGAGTAGCTGAAGCCGCTCCTTCTTAGCGGTCAGATTCTTTATTTGTTCTTCTAACCGCCTATTTTCAACCTGAAGTTGGTGTAATGATTTCAGCATTCCTAAAACTGAGGTAAAAATGCATGTTATCTTCCACAACCACTTTCAAAGAATGAATAGTATCTCAATTGTTTTAATTTCTGCATTACAGTTTAAGACCAGCATTAAGTCATATGGAAAATATAAATAAAATTATTATGGAGAAAAAAATTACAGAAATTTGACTTTAAGTGGAAAGATTTAGGATCAATCTTGTGTAATTTAAAGCGCAGGGAAAAAAGTACATAACATGTGATAGTAATTTCACAATATAGCTGCAACCTGGCTTAAATACAGATAAAGTCACATCATTAGGGCTGACAGTCATTTTAAGCAAACAGCAGTACCTGATAACTGATCCCCAAACCAGAATATGAAAACAGCATTATTCCAGTAGCACAGGTTAACTGCATAGTTGGGAAAAACCTATTTCAGCTGCAGTATTAGAAACTTTAAACAGAAGAAGTTTGACAAAACTGCATTCAACTACGAACACATCCAACCAGCCACGTAGGTAAAACCAAGAGAGTTTGTGAAAAGGGAGTTTTTGTGCTTTAACGCCTCGTACAGCAAATCACAAACTCACGGGAAGAATGAATAACATGTCATTCACCGTGAAGGGATCGCAACACACCTTGGTGGGAGCAGGAGATCCCATGTGCTGTGTGTGGCGATCTACAAATCACCCAGCAGGGAGCACTGTGTGAGCACTGCAGTTACCACCCCTTTTTGCATGAAAAGGGCATCCTCTTCTTTCTGTACTAACCCCATTTTTACCAAGCAGAGTTTTCCCAAACCCCGCTCTGGTTTCAGGGCTCGCATTTCCCAACTGGTGCTGGAGTGGGACTGTGGAGCCACAGGGACAGCCTGCTTTTTTTTTTTGCCCCACCTTTTTTTTTTAATTCTAAATTGTATTTGTTTAACATGACCTCTGGGCCTACTACAGACATAAGTCTACTGGTATAGGCACATCTGGTCATTTCCCAAGGATTTAGCTTTTATCCCTCCTCTTCAAGAACATACAAAGGAACCCTCAGTGAGCCCAAATGAGATGCAATAAGACTTAGCTAAACCTGTCCTCCAGCTATCATGTTTAAAGGATTATCCCTGCATGAATTTCCTCACAATTAGCATTTTTGTCAGGATACCATTCATAAAAACACCAACTAGATACCACTTTACACTACCAATGAGAGGAGTAAGATGTTCAATAAAAAATAACATAAACTCTAACCTGATATTAAAAAAATAATAATTAAAAAATGCATTCAATCATTGTCTTTAATGCTGATATATTGTTGAATATAGAGATGCAGATAAATATGCAGGTACTTATCACTTATGCTTTTAACATATTCATTCTTGGACTATGCCACTCTATTAAACAGAACTTGAGAAAATAATGATTTGCTTGCTTTGAGGATTTGAACACAATAAAAATATGAAAGCCTAGCAGGGCACCTGCCTCACATTTGTGAATACTTCTTAAAACAGCAACAGAAGTAGGCAGTTTAGATTTAAACAAAACAACAAAATAACAATAATAAATTCTTATGCCAATTTATATCACACGAAGTAAAGCAAACTGGGGAACTGCGCCATGCTATTTACAGGAGCGGATCTAGGCTCCAGAATTAATTTCCAAACTCTGCAACCAAACAGCTGGATCCGCAAGTCACTTCCTCCTGCATGACACAATTTCCCCATCCATAAAAATGTAGATAATTATAAGGCATTATTTTGTAATCTACTGAAGCCATGGGCTACACTAAGAACTCCATTACAATTATACACAACAGTTACATTATACACTACAGCTAAATTTCTATTCACAGCAGAAAATAAGGGTTTTTTAAGTTCTTGGACAAGCACTGGAATGGTTGTTCTGAATAACAGTTAACAAAAGCAGTAATAAACGGAATGCAAGTACTTACTGTCACTAGGGGTGCCTTGCTCTAATAAAAACTGTTGTCCTTCACTCCATTGCCTCTCCAGAAGTTGTTCTATGCTGGCTGCTACTGGGGGCAAATTTTCCCCACAACTGTTCCCTGATTGATCATAGCGGATCTGCAAGCTGCTTACAGGGGATCTGTTGAAAATATTGCCATTTATTGTTTAAAGAAAAGAATGGAAGGAAACGCATTAGTAAAAGGCTGTTGAAGTTTCTTACCTTGTATCAGCCCCTAGCACTTACATATCTTACAATTCCGAGACTAAGTTAATTCCTCAAAATCATTAGGAACTCCTGGTTCTCACTGCCAAGGTATTTATAAAAGAAAGACATAATATTTCACAGCAAGAGAGTTTATACTGAGAAAGCAAATAACCTCTTCTTGCATACAGACTAACGTAACACCTAACAAACAGCACTGTATTGTATTATATTATACAATACATACTTCTACAGCAGTAAAACATTGTATATGGACACATAAAACACCTGTATTAAAAAATCTTCAAACTTTTCCCAGAGAAAACTGGGAAAATAAAAACATTTTCTTAAAATCAGCACAGTAAATGGTACTTCCACATAGGAAGGCCATATATAATTTCACTGCCTAACTTGTTCCCCCTCAGGACCTACAAGAAGGCTACTTTTGCATTAGATAGAGAAGAATTTAACCTGTGGGCAAAACCAGATGCTCAGTGTATTTCTGACTTGGGATTCTGGCCTCATGTGTGCATGGTTCCATTTCTCACACAGGACCAACACCAAAGCCCACTAACAGTTGGCTGGTGGATTTTGGTTGGTTAGTTTGTTTTGTATTTCTATCAACTGCAGTGAGCTCAGATTCAGATTCTTATGTACTAGTTATTACTATGAGCAGTAACTATTGGTGCCACTACAGGATCACAGCCATGTTGTTCTACATGTAGTGCAAACTTACCAACAAGACCACCATAGTCCCAGTACAGGACAACATACAGAGTTCAGCAAATCAGTGTGTTAATTATGATTAGCATAATAAGCAGTGGTCACAGCACATTAGCTACCTAATGACTGTCAAGCATTTTGCAGGCACCAGAGCAAAGCCATTTTTAGAGAAAAGGTTTTAAGTAGGTGACTTAAGAGCTCTGTAAGTATTTATAAATAATTCCTCTTTTGCATACAGGATGAAAGAAGAAAAACACTTGTTAAAACAAAAAAGCCCCGATGAATGGGTAACCAAGGTGGTGCTTTCTGACAAGAGATGACAACTCAACAGCATTTAACAGTCCAGAACAGACATGGCAAAATCACCCTTAAAACTAGTTGTTTACACAATGTGCTGAAGTGATAAGAAGGAAGGTTTATGCGGAAACATTTTGAACAGATGTACTTCACTCCACGCAAACACCACACTTTAAAAAAACAAAAGAAAAATAAAACACAATCAAGCAAAAACAAAACCAGAAAACAAATACAGAAAACCACCACAAACACACCCCCCCACACACACACACACACCCCAGCAACTTCCTTCTCTGTAGCATGCTTTTGAAGGGCGCATAAGCTACTCTAACAGACTGCACCATTTGCATTATAAATCACCAACAAAATTCTTCTTGGCCTTAGGACTGGTTTGTATCAATTTCACAAAGATAGAAACAAAGCAACACATGACTCTATAACCCTCTGCAATCCCTCAGTGGAAGTCTGTATAGAAGGAGAAAAAAAAATCAAATCTAGATTTTCATGTATCACAACATTAGTCAGTCCATCCTTCTCCCAGCTGAACTCACCCACTAGACATGATCTCGCATATAGGGATATATCCTTATTCCAAATAATATGTAACCATAGTTTTCAATAGGATTATAAACGTGCTATATACATGGGTCTGATGCTGTCACTGAGAGGGGAATCCCTTTCTTCATGTTTCATACTTTGCTTACTTTCAAAACTGGTTTTTGTTTAATCCTGCAGTACAGTTACTCATACTCTTATAGTATTAACTGGACTTTAGATATTGAGGCATACGGGCATTTAGATATAGGCATATGTACGTATGTTGATGCAGGTATTACATAATACATCTTAAAATTTAAGGTTAAGTATGGGGTAATAAAAGTTCAGGTGGCACCTTGGGAAAAGCAGTAATTCCTCTGCAAAACAGAAACAGCTCACATATACCAAGTATATTTATATTTCTCATATATATATTAAAATCTTAAATATGACAGCTTCAACATCAAACACTGTGGTTATATAGAGGAACAAAGATACAACGATATGGATCTGAAATGACCATACAGCTCATGAGTCACATATGTCTTCTCCAAAAAGCTGTGTCATCAACAGCAAACAACTGTTTCTGCGAGTGTTTTTATTTTAAGCAACTATTTGAAAATGACATGGTTCTTCTGGAGAAGTGCATTATTTATGGATCTCATAAGCTTCAAAGGGAACAGAGTCAGAACTTGCAGGAAAATAATGATACCAGACAAAACAGGTAACATTCAGAGTTGCTAAGTTTTCAGATGGCAGATTTCTTAAGTTACCTTTTAAATCACTATAAACGGTATTTCAAATAATCATTTTTATATATATACTATATATATATATACGTAACAAAAATTTAATTGGGGAAGGTGTGGAATTTGCTACACATTTTAGAAACATTGACATACGTCTAATCTTCCTTATTACAAAAACCGGGGTGAAATTTGCTGACTACTGAACTTAACTGAATGGGTAAGTTACCTAAAGTTTTTCCATGCTAGGTACTTCACACCAAGTTTTTCTATCTTTCCATTTTGGAACTACAGCAGTAATTTCTCCTCCACCACCCCTCCCACACACACCTTTTCTGGCTGGTTCTTGAACAAATCTACTGCCAAGCAAAAGCTATCTGCTCTTTGCGAAATACTACAGCTTCCATATGCAGAAGGAAGCTCTGCAATAGTGGACTGAGGTGGCCTTTGTATCATTAAAACCAGATGAAATTTGACGATGTTGTGAGTACTGGAATGTATATATCCTGAGCACACACTCCATAGAAGTATCATACATAAGGAGTTCAGCTTCTCAAATATTCTATGTAAATACAGCCAGAACACAACTTATGGCCTACCACAAATCGTATAAAGACTATGACTTTGCATATTAACTAAGAAGACATTAAAACTTGTGATTACCACAACATGTATGCGGAGGAGGACTACTTCTGGAATTTCCTAATTGTTGAGCATTTCCCTCTGCAAAATTCTCTTAACTTATTTGGCTGTCTGTATATATACCGATCCATTCCTTATGGATATAAAGATTTATATGCTAATGTACATGATATGTATTTATATCAATGATATGTATTTACGTCAATAACACAATCTAAACTGATTTTTAAATTCTCGTTTTATTTTCTTAGAGGCAACACATATTGGAAAGCTGAAAAGCCAGTTCATGACTAGTTAATAGCACCTAAGTACTATAATGGATATTCTCACCCCATTCAATAAGAAGTCTTTTTTGATTAATGAAGGAATATAATACAAGATCAACAACACCAGGCAAGTACATTAAATTATCTAATTTGGAGGTATTTATTATAAATTACTGTAATAAACACATGCTATAACAATCAAATTCATTGTTACAATACAGTATCTGTGTAACTACCATTTTTTTTAGGTATCCTAAAATCCTTTTTAAGATAAAATCCCCATGGTGAGCCCCCAGGCGAAAAAATAACCCAGAACAAATAGTAATAACACTGTAAAATGTAATTCGTATGGAATAAAAATAAAGTCCTTTGAAAACAAAGGCTCACTTTAAAAACACGGAAAATATTACTGAAGTATTTAAAACACAATATTGACATTTTAACAGCAAGTATTTTAAAACAAAATAACAGGATGTAATTCCAGCAGAATTCTTGTGCCAAACTTTTGTAGTAGAGGTGAAATGCAACAGGACCAAAAAAGGTATTTCCTCACCTCCAAATATGTTGTTGCATATTTTAATGTGGTGATGGATAAGGAAGAATGTATTTGATTGAAATGTTTAATGATATTTAACTTCTCAGACCATCTTATTCCCGTGATCACCGTAGTCTTAAATCTACAGGATTTTGGAATTTTTGCAAATAAGATTAAAAATAACTAATCTGAGATAAGTAGTACATGTGGAGTAAATCATAGATAAATCCCTCTAAAGCAAGTTTCCATTTCCAACATAAAGTCCTTCATTTGTAAAGCTAATTTCAGTTGATATAAAAGTAAATTTCAGCACATTTTTTAGCTATCAGGACATATTAGGGTTTTGGGATTTTTTCATATCTATAGAAAAATAAATGTATGTACAAATGGGTGTGTACACACACGCACAAAGATACAGGCTTTTAAACCACTTACGTATTACTAGTAAAAAGACAGTGAAGTTTCCAAATCTTAGAACATTTCCTTTGCCTGCACTCCCCAATGTAAATAATGCTTACCGTGGTGAGAGACTTCCTCTGGGTGAACCTCCTCTGCCAACAAGGCTGCGGCTATTATCTCCGAGATCTTGATCTGCAGTGTAAATATTTCACAGCTGATAAATCGACTCATCTCAGATAAGAGTTTTAAAGCTGATGTAGATATTTTAAAAATACCTTAAATCTCAACTTCTATCTGCAGTTACTGCTGAAGAGCGAATATGTAACTAGTTTAAGATTGCTGAACTGTAGCATGTAAGGTGTTGTCCTTACACATTTCTGAGGCTGTACCAGGCCATGGATTATGTTCACTTCTTTCATTCCTTTCAGTTTTACAGCACAGAAGCGTGGTTTGCATTTGCAGTACCCTCCCCTCAGCCACTTTTAATTTGTACGGTGAAAGTAATGAATCACAGCTGTGGACAGCTAATCTGTATGCTTATCACAGCAAATCCTGATGCTCTGTATTTTTTTAACACTTTGCATCCCAAAACAACTCATAAAATATGGAACGCATTAAACTTGCTGCTGCCGTCTAACAAGCACACCTTATTCTGCAAATTTACTGAAAACTTTATGAAAGCGTGTAATTCACTAATTCCTATTTATAAGCAGAAGCATAGGAAAGACCCTTGCTAGAAAGGTAGTAAAACAAACAAAAAAGGCCTCATTAAATATACGAAAACGTTTTGCTTGGAAGGACTCAAAAGGGTTATTTTCCCTATGGCCTCTCAATAAAATAACCCTATCTGCCCCCTTCAAGGTTGCCCTCCCCCCATTCTGAGTCAAGCGACCTCCGACCTCTTGGAGGGCAAAGACATGACTGATCCATTCTTGGTAAACTGCTAAACTCGTTCCCTTCCCCCAGACAGGCACGGCTACCAGGACATGTCAACAAATCCGTACCGGGGAAGGAGACAAAGCAAAGCCCGCAGCTCATTAAAACCAACGAGGAGAGCCAGTGGACCCAAATGCCAACCGGTAAATATTCACAAGATTATTAAATGCTGCGCAAGTTCTCTAACGGGATCTCTTTCACACCGAGTTGTATGTAATGCAATTTCATGAATTATGCAAATAAAGGTTTCAGCTATTCACGACAAAACCCAGAGCTGTGTTACTCTCCTTGCAAAGAGCTCCGAACTGAACACATCAATCACAGAAGTCACAGGAGACATTGTTGCATTCCTGCCTGCTGATGGCTCTGCTTAAACATTTACATTTCAGGGACTAAAAAAAAAAAGAGGGAAGAAAAAAAGGGGGGGATGTGGGGTGTGTGTGGAGGAAACCCGCACTGTTCTGCAGGACAACCGAGCGTTTCCTTCCAACACATCACAACTTCGTACAGATGCTGAGCAGGGTTCAAAAATAAAATCCCCCAATCTTTTCAAGAACACCGAAGTCTGTAAAGTTGCACCTTCGTCACCAGCAGCGGGACGCTTACCTGCTTGGCTGTTGTCAGCCTGAGCTATGAGTGCTGCCATTGTCGAATTTGGATTCAGCCTATTGCCGTACATGTGGGATGGCGGCAGACTGAGAGATGATCCAGGTAGGGTGTTTGCCTGCAAGAAAACCAATTAGTACTTGAATCCCTTTCATAAAAAAGGGGCAGAAATGCTAAATATATTTTAAAGAATATATTCATAATGCACAATTGCTATTTTAAGTTCAATGCTTTCTAAAAATAATATATTTAAGAGAAAAAAATATTTATTTCCATTCATCAGCATAGAAATAAAATTGCAGCACTCTGAAAATATATCAGGTTTTAAAGCATGATTTACTTGTTATTGGCAAGACTTTTAACTAAAAAGAACCTCTTCCAATATAAAAAAATACTGCAGTGAATATTGAAAAATACCTAAAATGCATTTTTAAAACAACCCCAGTGCAGCAGGACGGGCAGCCTTCCCCACAACCCTGAAGTATGAACTCAATGCTAGGACCATGTGGTTATCCTACTAATTATTTAATCTTATTAAACCATTTACAAAATAAGGGCAGGTAGACAACAGATGTCTCACAAATGCCTGGGTTCCTTACATCACAAGCCGGCTGTGGAGGTCAAAAGGTCCAACTTTCAGCTCTATAAGTTTAACTACACAGAGCCATATTTCCTTTGCTCGACTCCGTCATTAGTAAAACCTGCACACTATTTTGTTACTTCCTATTTTGATAGACTTGGAAGCCTGGTGTTTTTTTGTTTTGTTTTGTTTTTATTTTAAAGAACGCAAACAGCCATTACAAGTATGTTTTCTATACAATAGGGGGCTCGGGGAATCACAGCTTTGCCCTGACCCCATATAAGGAACTGTATTTTTGGCAGTTGGCCAGCTCTACTTATTGAAGAGCTCCCAAAGTTTGTGTTCATTCATGTTGCTAACCACAATTCTGAAGGTCTCTGCTGGGACTTGTGCCAAACAAGCGAAAATGAACCCTTAAACAGATGAAGCTAAGGAGGCTGGCCAAAATCTTGCATAATCCAATGCAATAAAAATACCTTCTTCCTTGGCTGCTTACGCTTTTTCCCTTTCGAAGAAAAGATTTGTGTTAAATGCCGAGCTGCAGGGACAGGCAATCAAAGAAAAAAGAAAGGCACTGCCTTATTAAAAAGGCATTTTCCTACCTGATGAAAAAAATTACTTCAGAACAAAGCAAGGACTGCAATACCTGGGGGAGGGGGAAGTCAAAGATACACAACTGGTGTTATCACTGGTCTTAAAATGAATCTTTTAAGAAAATGTAAACAACCTTTACTTTTTTGGGGGGAAACAAAAAATGGAGGTGAACAGTAAGGAACTCAATTTGTGGGACATTTTGACATGTATAACTGCACACAAGAGACAGAGGAAACATACTGGTTATTACAGCAAAATATTACAGAGTATAAACTATGTCTCTGGAAAGAATCACACACTACCATTAAGTTTTGGCTTTCAGCCAACATATTAAACTTGATGAATGGACTTTTATGAATTCACACAACTGTTTTCAATGATGCTTTATTTACTATATACTGGTGAGAAATTGTGCCTGATACTTACATTCTTCTACTGTCACAAAGTTAGAAAAAGCCACAAGTAATTATTTACAATGATCAGGGTTTTTTCACTTCTCAGTTTAAAGGTACATGCACAGGATTGCAAAAACTGCAGTTTCACTCCAAATGTGACTGTTACTTCCCGGTTTTAAGGAATTGCATGTCTTTTCTAGAATTAATGTCAATTAGTTTTAAATCTTAAAAATACTACAGGCATTTCCACCTACCCAGATATAACAGCTTCCAGAAGCACGTATTAGTACTGTAACACTTACTGATGACGGCAGCAATACCACACAGCGCCTGCTATGTTCCTTAATAAGTGCCTATTCCAACTCAACTATTTGGTAACCTACAGCTGTTTTCCTCTCAAAACCAAAACTAACCTGAAAAGCAATGTAGTTTTCTGTCAAATCTTTTCACTGAAGAAGCCTTACAGAATGGAATATTACAAGATTCAACCATTATTTGCTCCCGTATCTAACACACAATACTACCAAAATAAAATATATATATTTCAATAAATAAAATGGTTGAAGTTATGAATTCTACTAATACAGTTCGTGCCTTTTTGGTTTTTTAACTACAAACACCAGGTCTTATTTCTGTTTAGTTTTTGAATATTTCTATAACATAATTCTCAATTCCAGTAAGTGTACTGCTCACATTTTAAACAGAAACTGCTATACTTCTACTCTGTAACCCTCACTGAAAGGCTGCTTAAAACTGCAATAGCAACTACACATTAATTTATGACAGAAGGGCAGCTATAATCAGCAAGGCAAATACATGTTTACTTGATTGAAACATGACCAAATAGCTTTAAGAACTTTCTAGAAGTATCTAAGTATCTTGAAAGTAGTTGCTAAAGTCTGCTGAGTAACCATCACATCACAAAACAAAAGACATCAAAGGAATTAAACAATGTTTGCTAAGTGGGTTGATACAACAGATCAAAAGACTTAAACAACATCTAAGAGCTTGATTTTTTTCACAAGTGGTGGTTCACCCTAAACTTAACCCCTGTTTATACTTCACAATAATAGCAAAGGTGTCCTACAACAAGTTGGAACTACAGAAGTTCTAGTGCCATCATGTATCCTAAGCAACTCTCAAAGGAAAAAGTCACATTAATAAAACTGTTCAAGTAAGCTGAAGGTAAATAAAAAACTTTGAAAATACTTTTCTTAAATGGCAAGGTAAAATGACAAGAATAACGATTTGCGAAGCTCTATTACGTATGTGACAACTTCACCTGATAGGAAAGTAGAGAAGGTGGAGGAGTGCTACATTATTTAAAGGTGAAACAGGAGCTTCATGTTTCACTCACAGTCGAAACAAGCTGTAGCTAGCATTTATTAAAAATGCGCAATCATCCTGTCAATACATATTAAGGTCACAGGACTGAAACACATTCTAAAATGTAGAACTTTTAAAGCTGTATGATTCTTTATTTCAGCTGATTCTGTTTAGTCAACACAACACATGATCAAAACGTATGGACTAATGAAATAAAGACACTGCTAAGTATTTCTTTTGAAAGGGCAGCAAATTTTCTTGGAAAGATTTTAGCAGAAGGATTTAAGCCCATTTAGAGGTATAGCATACCCTGCTTTCATTTATGGCATGTTCAATAAATCAGTAAAGCAATAAGCAGCAGAGCAGCACTGAAGGAAGATACACTGCAATTCACGGAATGCCCAAGTGCAGTAAGAATAAACGACTGATATTTGATTGATGCCTAAAAACACTTCCTCTACAGCAAGAAAGTGCAAGTATATTCTTTAATTAGAAGAATAAGACTCGCAACTTAACTAAATTTAACTTGTATATATACATATCCTCTGAAGTATTTGAAGTAGTTTGATATTTCCTTGCATCACTCCAAAACTGTATTTTACTGTAACAGTAACAATTATTTGCATTCATAGCTGGATATTTATTTAAATTTCCAGGAAATCAGATTCTTCATTTCAAAAGTTATCATGATCTTTAAGCAAAAAAAAAGAAAAAAAAAACAAAAAAAAACCCCACAACCACCAAAGGGGTGAAAAATGATGCCATACTTAGCCGTACACAATTAGGTTAGGTCCCAAACATTTAAGAACCTTTGAGCATGCCTATTCCCCTGTACCTTTCAAGTTTTATGCTATGAAATATTTTCTGATAACAGGCCTCATTTCTGCATCAGCTCCACACCAGTAAGGTTTTAATACTCAGCGTGTGATGAGAGATGAAACCAAGTGTGAACAACTTTCGGGTCCCATGAGTAGGCTGACTGTTGAAGCTGTCAGGTTCAATTGCATCATTCCACATTATTCAATGCCCCAAACTGCTCCCTAATTGTTAGGGGCTTAACATATTCAAAACCATTGTTTAGGCTAATGCTGAAATGCCTACAGTTGAGTTTCCATAAAGAAAGGGGAGGGATTTAATTGTAGTTAAACCATTACTGAACTCTCCTCCTTTCATGATAGGACAACATGGATGGCTGGAACAACCAATTCCAAGATGCTTCTTAATCAATTTATATCCAGTCAACATCCCATTTCCTCTCTGCTTTAAAAATAGTCTTTGCTATATTGTAGCTTTGTATTACATCATAGTGATGCTTTACAATTAGTGACAGTTCACCTAATTACCTACTTCAGCTAATATGTATTTGTCAACAATAATTTCAAAGGTTATTTTTATTTCTTGTTTAAAATGAAAACATTGCTCCTGTACTGTCGATACCCCTTAGAGTATGAGTACCAGATTAATGTGGTTGGGGTCATGCTATCTAGCAATCATTCTAGGTTCTTCATCACAGCATGATGCTGTGATAGAAGCTGCAAAACTATCCTTTGTTCTATTAACACAAAGCAATCAAGAGCACTAGGTATTTCTCATGGCTAACTACTACCAGAAAGTATAAAAAATGTTAATGCACATGAAGTTGCAAGCTAAATTTTCTGCAAGCTATCCTGCTACACTTCTGAAAAGACATCACTAATCCTTTCCATGCAATTGCCTTTTTTCATGACATATAGAAGGAAATTCAAGCACTAGGCCAACTGCTTGCTAAGTTATCTTAAGATGATGCATTTTGGTCAATGATAAGCAATGTCTATCAGAACAATGTACTATGGAAAATAACATCAAAATTAAAACCTGTATTGCAGTTAAATGAGGTTAGATATGAAAACATACTAATGCTATGCACATAATGATAATCAAGAATTGATAAAATATGTAAACTAACTGCTTTACTTGAGAAGTGGGAAGAGATGCCTTCTCACAGAGAGGAGTGTCAGCAGCAAAAGCAACCTGGCTTTATGTTTCCTAGCTTAACTTGGGAAGTGAAGAAAAGTGATTTTTATCCCTAGAATTTTTATGGTCAGTTATGCAAGGGGGAGCATTTAATCACTTTTTTTTTCTTGGCTTTCTTGCTGTTTCTTTTAATGCAAAGGGAAGAATGTGTTAACGCTTCCTTTTATTGTCTCAGTACTTCTGGTACCATCTTTAACTTCATTTAGGAGATGTGGAGGGACCACGGCTACACATCATCACTTCCCTTCTCTGAAATCCATTATTCCTCTGGGGTGCCACTATACCCCAGGGTGGTCAGTCTGCAGTTAACTGCGGCAATGCAAACAGATTTCTAGGATGCCTAAGTTCTGCCACATCAACAGCTTTTCATGCATCACAATGCTTGAATATTTTCACCACAAACATGGAACTTGTTTATAAATCTTATCTAGACCTTGTTTCCAATGGAAAAAAAAATCCAAATTCCTGTTTATTTTCCTATATGCCAAGAAATACAGCTGGAGTCAAGGACAGAACTGAGGACAACACAGAAATTCCTTAATAAAAAACTATTTCTACATTTCTTCTGAAAACCATCATATGACTTTTAAAAACAACTAACGCAACACAACACTAAAATGCAGCATGATAAACACTATATCTTAACTAAACCAATACTTGCATTTAAACCTTCTTAATTTATATTTTGGCTTTCATAGTTGTAAATTGAACATAACTGATTTTCAAACAAACTCTATTGACTTCTCTACTAGAACAGCCTCCAGCACTACTGATGACTGAAAGTAGAAGGTGTACTTTTTACAGGCAACCTCACCTCACCTGCTATCACACATACATCATGAATACGGATCAACCCCAAACATTCACTGTAGTCTTTTACTCATTCATTCTATGAAAGCAATACTGGAATTGAAAAGGTAACTCTTCCCATATGCCACCAAGCACTTTGAAGTCCTTAAAGTTTGGATTTGGTTTTCTTAACACAGATAAACGAGGTGCAAATTTACTATCAGTGTTTTCATTAACTGGCTAAAATCAAGGAATTAACTGAAAAGCTTAATCAGGAGGCTGTAAAAGCTGAAATCAGAAAAAGCGTTCATGATATTTTAAAAGACAAAAGCAACTTTTCAATTACAAGGAGCATTAATTACAAATTTATAAATTATTGTAATCAAAATCTGTCAGGAAAACTGTGTACATGACATGTAAAATCATCCGATAGGTGCATTATTCACATCATTAGTAATTTTTATATTTGTAGCAAAGATAAGTATTTCAGACTTCTAGCTGTAATGAAGACACTTGTTTATGAATAAGCAAATAATCAAATACTGTCTTTGAGAATCAATTGTTTTGAGTGAATGTATAAATAAATCCTTCCATTAAATGAAACCATCTAACCTCCAAACAGCAGCACTCAAGTATTTTTCAAGAAGGGCATGAATGAATGCCACTGGGAAACACAGTGGGATTTCAAAGGCAAAATGAAAAATTAATGGCACACCTACAGAAACTAATTTATACCTCTGCCCAGTGTACAACAAGGGCACATCAAGTCATTAAAAACCACATGGGTACAAGGCCTATCTTCCAATAATGCGCAAAAGCTATAACCTCCACTGTACTACCAGTTTATTCATCTCTTCCATGCTAAACTGAACATTATATAAAATTTTAACCAATTAAAATCTATTTATTTATACATTAGACATAAAAAAGACTTGTATAATGACTTAGTAGAATGCTACCTCAATTAAGAGGGTTTGCTGCATGTCTGTTTTGTTTTTAAAAAAGGAGGCTATACAGAGATAAGACCCTGTGATTCCTCCACCTCCCCCACAAACCTAACTGAAACCAGAGCTGTAGTTTCAGCACAAATCCCTTTTACCTCAAGTTTGTTTCTCCATCCTTTCCATCTACTTCTGTCTTCATAGCACTTAACCTGTATGTGCTCTACATAGACAATGGAAGCAGTATCTTACCCAAAAATCTGTTTTCTTTAAGAACATTAACCTCTGTATCAGGAATCACAATTTCATGCTCATACTGACTAGCCAAAAGAATTACTTGATTAGAGAACAAACCCAGTATACCCATATAGCAATTTATTTTCTTCACATGAGTATTCTAAAGAAAGCCTGGCACTCAAATACAGCAAACAATGGATCTGAAAGAACACTAACTACTTTCAAGAGCATCTATAATTTCAAAAATAGTAATAATACTAAGCCACTTATTCAAAACCACAGATATTTTAACTTTCTAAATAAACTCCAATAGTCTTTACTGTCTAAGTAAAAACCTACTGTAGCAGAATTATTGCCGTGTAAAAATGCTTGCAAGATTCCCAACATTTTATACAAGGTCTATACAGGCACTGCCTCAGCAATGAACTTTGCAGCTTGTGACAAAGCATATACCACATACACTTGAAATCGTTTTCAAACCTAAACATTTGATTTCATCTAAATATTTTTATTTTCACATTTTTCATGTTCAACACCATTACTATTGTCTCAGGCAGCTAAACTGAAGTAGTGCTACACTCAGTTCAACGAAGAGGTCAATGTGCCTCAGTTGCCTGGAGACTGATGGTTGCTACAGCAGCACCCGATAAGCCAAGCTAAATAAGCTTCAGCTTGAAGGCAGAAAACATTTATTGCTAGACCGAAACATTGATGCAGTTGTCTCAGCATGCAGCACTGTGCAAAATCATTTAACCGCATTTCAGACTACCTGTATATTGCACTAAGTCTATGCAAAAACAATCTTACTGAAGCTAGAGGAAAATTCAAAAAGTAAAGATTTTAATTGGGCTAAATACTAGATTACTTGCAACTATGATTCCTTTGTTCTTCTAGTTGAGTCACATGTTAGAAGGAATTTTCCCTCTGGCTGTAAATTCTTCCTCCTTGCTACTCTCTTCCACCCCCACCCCAAAAATCCTCAGTTAGATCAAATGAGAAGAAAATTAGATTTTTACCTGTTTTGCCTAGAACTAACAAAGAATTAAAATAGCTTTTAAGTGTCAAACAATAAAATTTAGGTGGAGAAGCCTTTACTAGCCTGGTTCTTCCACATTTTTAATTTTGAAAGACTTAAATTTAAGTGGCTCTGACACAAACATGATTTGGCGATTTTGGAAGGAAAGTCACTGTTTTGGACTGACATCTTACACCACAAAACCAAACCCCCCTCTGTCTACTACATACTGAGGGATGCATCTAGCACACTTTCTAAACCTATCAGCACTGGCAGTTTCCTGTTGCAATGAGTCCCAAGGATGATCCTTTTATATCTCTTTATTAAGTTATAAGGAGAACAAGTAATTTCAGTATTCAACAGTCTGTGATCCATGTTCATATTTTACCTTTTGACACAGTGGGTAGGAAACTCTTTTGAGCAATCTTACCATCAAGAGGTGCTTTGATAGTCACATAAAATACGTTAACTGGTTTTCATGTATCCACTATTTCTATTGATTAGATAATTCTAGTACTGCGGCAAGGATTTGATTTCCTTTTCTGTAATGATGCTGCTTAAACCATGCAATATCATGATCTCCAGATATTTTATTATTCTCTTGGTTACTTACCACACATATTTAAGGTCATACAAATCTCCCTTAGAAAGACAAACCCAGAAAATACAACCAAACTGACCACAAATTCAACTGCAAATCATACTGTTTATCTGCAGAAAAGATCACTTAAGTCTAGATTACACTGGGTTAATTAGTATCAGCAAAAGACTGGTATGACCTCATGGCATGACTACCAGAAGAAGTGTATTTTGGAGAAATTTAGCAATATGCTAACATATGGTTGTAAGTGCTGCCTATGCTTTATATAACAACTGATCTAACGCATGACAGGTTTCTCTACAAGGTACCCACACTTTACTAGCTTTGCAGATAAGCAACAGAAATCTGTACTACCTGCATTCTGGACTTCATAAGAGCTATTCTGGCATTCAACATCTCAACTATTTCCAAAGTAAGAAACAGACTTCTGGAAGTGGCCTGAGAAAAAATCTTAAAAGAGTATAAGGGTCTTCCTAAGTTATGGAAATAATCTCTGATTACACGTCTAATGTAATTTACCATAATTAAGTTACTTTACATCGCAAGAAAGGATTATTCCTTACATAAGTTTGTTGGTATCATTTCCAAGTCTCTAGCTTTAAGTCTTAAAATGTTCCAATCCAAAGGTAATGTAAATTCTGAATTCTCAACTTCAGATACAACGTGTACCTTGGGGAGCAAAGCAGGAAGCTTGCGTAAGCAGCCAACCATCTAGTACTGCAGGTTACTTAAAGTCTGAGAGTGTCACACAGGAATGTCCTAGAACTGAGGGCAGTTTGTCTTTTTGTGTGTGTGTATTCATTCTGCACCCTGAAGAGAAGTGCATCAGATGCTGACAGCTAATAGACCTGCCATTTTCTAGGGTACCCACAGAGAGAATGGTACAGAAAATTCCCTTAAATGGACTTATGCTTTTGCCAGCCCCAAAAACTTCAGGTGCTTAACCTGAAACTTTCCTCCCTCACATTTACTTTGGCTTAACAGCCAATTTAAAGGGGGGGGGGGGAGCCAACATAAAAGGCAGAAAATAATACCTTTTTCTGATCAAGACAGGAGTATCTTCCTTGCCCATACTGAATTTGGGAATATGAGATCTGTATTTCCAGGTTACAACCGCATGAAAACATCCCAATCTCCCCTACTGAAGACTTGCAGAAAAGCCTCTCAACTTGAATTTTAGCAAAGATCACTCACTGGAGGTGTACTCTTGAAATTCGTCGTAATTCCTCCCCTGTTTTGGAAGGTATAAATAAGATTGCTCCCAAAACTGTTCCTAACTTCTCTGCTGATAGGGTCAAGAACCAAGAATAGAGTTCCTTTTTCCTGTATTTTCATTTATTTTCCCATGGTTGCTAGAAGGAAAAAAAAAAAAGAAGAGAAAAGTTTCCCTTCACAGCACACAAAATGATAAGCAACCTTGAACTGTGACAAGCAAAACCCCCACTGCAAGAGAAAGCCAAAAGTAGTGTAAACTAGTGCTACAAAGAAAGAACAGAGAACTAGAAAGATACAAATTCAGGGACTAGACTAATTAAGAAAGTGAGAAAATAACCACCACAGGACAGAAGCATCTGAAACACCAGGTGCCCTACATTCAGAATCTGAAAAGATCTCACGATTCCTTGAGCTTTAACATTCCTATATTGTTAACAAATTACTTCCAAAACTATTGGAAAAATGAGCCTTATCTCCCACTAAAAGCTGGATCAAAGGAGGATAGCCACCACTGTATGAATGCTAAAGAAAACCTTGCTGGTTTTCTACTGCTCCCAAGGGATGTGAAGTCAAACCTCAGAAGGGACAATGGAAGTGGTAAAAGCAAACTTACTTCACTTAGAATGGCAACCGAGTAGCAGCACCTACATTCCCAATTATCACATCTCCACCTTGGAGGCAGTACTTCATTACGCCAGGCTGAAGTGGACCCATCATGCCATCACAAATAAATCCAAGACTAAAAGGAGCAACGAACAGCAACTATTCAGTTTCCCTATCTCTGTGCAAGTAAGGACTGCTGTTACAGATACTTCTCCTTTTCTTTCTCTTTGTTAGCTGCTTCTGAGGCAAAGGAAGCACAGTGAATTAAGTAAGAGATGGGAACTTAGGAAGAAAATAAAACAGAAGCTGCAGAGGAAGAAAACCAGCTTAAAAAAGAGAAATGCACTGGCAAAACCCATTTTTCTCTCTGTCCTACAAAAGACAAAATAATCTTTTGGACTGTATCTGTAAAACAGGTTAGTGACAAGTATGTGCTATATTGCTTGAAACTGACTCTTACTGGAGTCAGTAAGAGCACAGACACCATCACATGGGAGAATAAAAAGAAAAATAATCTACAAAGTCAGTTTGATCATGCTAAATTTCCACAATAAGAATTAATCCTAAGAAACTTCTGAATAGACTGAGACTGCAGTATTGTAAAGACTGTGTATTACTGAATGATTACTGAATCATACCATCAGCACCAAAGAGTCAGTGAGCTACAAACATTTAAAGCAAAAGGTTGTGCATCTTTAAAAAAACACCAAAACACTACACGCCATTTCCACTCCCACTAAAAATACTACTGAAATGAGATTCCAGATACTTAAATGCATTTCTTTCTTAAAAGCAATATAGTCTTAGAGATGGCTTTAATAATTAATGACTGGAAGAAAACACAGTCAAAAACCCTTACTCGAACTTCTGCAGTTTGATCTTGCATTTGGAACATAAAGACCCCAGAAACAAATTACTACAGTGCACTACCAGGGTAATTTCACCCATTTAAGTCATCAAGAAGAAACGACAGCTCAAGCTATTTCAATCTCAATCTCAAGTAGCAAACATTTCATTATAAAATCTAGAAAGTCAAAATTAAAAAAAATAAATAAATTAATGTAACAACCACCGATTCCTGATGAGTAGAAAACAAATCCAAACAACACAATGGGCTTACAAACATTTTTGCTGTCATGAAACACAATGAAATCTTTGAGATAAAACCTGAGCATAGGATCTCAGAGTGGTGTAACCTGTGACTTGGCTTAACAAAAATCCAAATGCAAAAAAGTGATTTTTCTCCACAACAGAGCACACATTGATACTCGTGCAAGAGTCGAAGACAAGCTTCTGAGAGAAAAGACAGTAGCATAGGATATACTAATTTGCTGTGACATGTAAAACCAGCAGTACCAACAAACATCAATGAGCAAATGTTTGTGCCAGTTGTACCTTCTCTCCTGTATCCCTTTTTTCCCTGTATTCCTGCAATTGTTAAATGCATTGTTATGCTAATAAAGCCTCACTGAATTAAGCAATGTGACCTACCTGAGTCTATGCACAAGACATACAAAAAAGAGGAAGAGGATGCAAAAAATTCTGCATTTCCAGCAAGTGGCATTTTTAGTAGACCACTGATTCCCACCTGGTGAGGAACACCAGCATTTAAATTCAGTTAAGTCACAGCATGGAACACAAGCTAATAATCTCTTCTGGATTTATTAGATTGGAATAAAAATAATAAGTGGCACGAGAGAGAAAACGAGACACAAAGGAAAAGGTGATTGCAGCAAGGCCCATACTGTGCTTTTGTCTTAAAAACAAACAAATAGAAACACAGTCTGGGTACTATCATACCAGACAATAGAATGAAATAACCAAAATCCAGAGTTTTAAAGTTGCTGGAGTTTTTTTAAGCTTTAAAATCAGTGTTGTTTAGTTGCTGAAGGAAAAAGCAGCACTTGGGGGTTTTATATGGGCATAGCAGTTATTAAAAAATAACAAAAGGCACAGTAGTATTATTTAATTTTCTCATTTTATGGCAGTTGCTATCAATTGCTTCCAAGTTTTTTTAATACTAAGAACAAAAATTTCTGTATTAGATGTCTACCATAATCTTCTATGAAAAAGTTAGGCCAATTTTTAGACTAATTCTAAGTTCTGTTTTCCAAGATTTTCTCTTTAGAATTTCTTAATGCCCTTATTTTTAAAAGAAAGGATGCAAAAAATCTGTCCAAAAATGTCAAATTCATGATGATCCCAAAATCCTAATTAGAAATGCCCAACAGAGATTTAAGAAAACTTAACAGCTGAAATCGTAGAGGAGTGCACCTTAGCAGCACATCTTTAAGGCTATTCCAATTTTTAGTACTATTCTAACCACATGTCTGCCATCCTGACCAACCAGCTAAGCAACCAAAGTTTGGTCACACTTGCTCTCTTAACCAATACTTTAAATAAAACCTACTTTTTTAAATCTTACTTTTTATCTGCTAGAGAGGCACAAGCTTACCTTAACTTCTAACTATTGTATGTACATCAAGGACGTTGGTTGATTTAATTAGACTACACAAAAAATATACTAGCACAATGATACTTGAAGGCTTTCATGTTCAAGAGGTGGGTAAACACTGAGGATATATCCACAAGAGCCCAGTACTCTGATGAAACTCTGCAGGACCAAGGAGGGCAAAACCCTAACACCTGAAGTATGATCAGTCATTTATGCTAACTGCATGGAGAAAAATGGTAGAATAGGCTCTCTTGACTGAGTCTCTTAAATCACTAGGTAAGGACTTCATGAACTGAAAAAGACCCCAGAGGCCAGGAAAACAAAAACACGTTAGAGGTGGCTGTCCTGAACTAGTGTGAATCAAAGCCACTTCCAGCAGGAAGACATGCTTGATATTTTTAAGTCTTGGAAGTTGGGAAAAAGCATCGCTGCCTGGTGCAATGACAGAAGCAGCACCAATTCTAAACCTCAAACAGGACATGAAAGTACTTAATATTTTAAAATTTATAATAGACATCCATCTTCTTTCTCCTTCATGGCAGAAGGTACTATGTAAACTCATTTTCCCCATGAATTAGGAAGAACTGTGTCAATGGACCACAAAGCCACCTGACTGTTCACTTCTTGCCATTACAGCTTCTTTGTAGGAAGTTTCTCTCAAAACAACAAACTACCACAAAACAAACAAACAAGCCCTAACACCAAACCAGAAAGGTGACACTAAACTGTTAATGGATGCCAGACAAAAAGGAAAACCACCAGTCTAACTGCAAATGGTGAAGATAGGGAATACAGAAGAGGAAAAAGATTGGAACAGCAAATATAGGTGCCTTGGTTGTAGAGAGTAACTTAAGACATGTCATGCTACACAGCTTACCAGAGGTGTGATGTTTGGTCGAAATATCAGTGCCGTTATAACAGTTCAGATGTTGGAAGGACCATGTTCAAATTCATGTGTTGACACCACTGATGTAAGCAAAATCAAAGACTATGTCTTTACCAATTTCCTACAGTAGGTGCTAGTTAACCTAGTGTAGTTGTAGAATCACTGAAGCAGTGTAGGACTACATTAATTCTCTGTGCACACAGACGGCCCTTTTGAGGCTGTCAACCAAAACTTCTCACCATTGGAACCTACCTTTATAGTTCAGAACCAAAAGACTTTAAATTGCTGTACCTCTGAGTAAGATCCCGGTAAGTAAATCTATGACCACTTGAAAACAGTTACTCAGGTAAGATACACAGCTCCAGAGATGAGTGATGGGGGAAGACACAACACCACCACCAAAAATGGCACATCTCCCAAAAAACAGAGCCAAAGGGAGAACAAGAATTTTTAGCACTTAACCTATAGAAGGCTCTAATTCACCTACACACTAAGAGGAAGTGCATCTCCTAGGGTATATGTATCCTTTTTGTAACAATATGAAGAAAAAGAATGTGTGGTATTTCTGTTCCTCCTGCCAAATATGGGCTCTGTCCCATTGCTTACTGAATGCATTTATCCTCTGACAGAATTTAACAAACAGAAGTGATGGTGCACAATTCTTGCTTACTTTATTTTTCCATGTCAACTGTGATTTTAAACACCTTTGTCTTGTCCTTTCTCAGTGTCTCTTTTTCAGGCCAAGAATCCTAAGCCATTTACACATTCCTTATAAAGATGTTGCTCCTTGCCAGTGTTCACTACCATGGTTCTTCTGGCACCTCTTCTGATGTCTATCCTATATGTTTTGAATAGAAACTGCCTTCTCCTTTTAACAGTAATTTCATTTGCCCTCTTACCACCTTATCAACACAGGCTAGTTAGGTCTTTCAGCAGCCTGTGACAGCTCATCTTCAGAATAGCTCACTCCATAACCTACCATAACCAGCAAACATAGCTTCTCTTCCTCCTCATTTTCCTAGATCATTTATTAGTACATTGAGCTGTACAAAAGGCAACAAAGCTGGTATTTCCAAGACTCTCATGCTAAACATCTCCACCGTGAAAACTGGGCATCTTCTTGTTTGGGGTTTCTTTACATGTTTTAATCTGTTACTAAGCTATGAGACTACCTCTCTCCTTATTCCCACACAAAAAAAAACTCCCTTCACCAAAGCTCCACTGCCTTTTCACCAAAGCATCACATTCTTAATTAATTTCTTGAAAACATTTTATATCAATTTGTGCAACACAGATGTCACCCAATTTTGAGTGGAACCAGCCAACAGATTCTAAAGTTACAAGACTGAAGTCACACAGACTAGCATAAAGTAGGCCTTATTTCTTTAGGAAACCAGCCCAGAAGAATTATGTGAAAACATGAACAGCTACCTGTAACCACAAAATGTTATTTGATACCGTAATGCATGCTATGCTGGCCTGCACATAATATTTCTGCTATATATATGTACTATACACACACATATGCACCATACACACACACAAGTATGTATGTATTAAACCTGATTTTAATTCTTCAGGTTCATGTCCGCTATCTTCAATCACTGTACACTCTACAAATTAAAAGTTGATTGTTTATATGCACACACACACAAAGATATATTTGATGCACTAATCGTAATACATATTTCAACCAGAAAACAGCGAATACAAGAAACAGAGATTAAAAACCATACTGTCCAGTAGAGTATACCTTCATACTTGCACTCTAACCATGATAGCTTTCTACAGCTGTAACATCATAGTCTCTTCTTGCCTTGATAAATGCAATCTTACCAAACTTAAATTCATACAAAATACTACAAGGATGTATTTTCTGATTCATTACTTCGACTACATCACCCTTCCACACTCCCTCAACGTCTCTCTTACTCCTTCACTATCAAGCAGAAACTACATGTCTTAATTTGTATGATCTTTCAACTATACAACTACAGCACACATGCAAACTTTCATTTGCTATCAAGATGTCTGCCTTGGCCACCTCTTTGCCAGGGCTAGCCTTGATTGTCCATTCATCAAATTTTCCAAATAAACCTCTGTTCTTTAACGAAAATCAGCATTTTGGCATGAAACGTGCAAAACTTTGTGGTTTCCTCTCTTAAATCCTTTGTTACAACATTGTTCTGATAACAGACATTGGCTAGAGCACTGATGAATTGTAACTGGCATTTATGCTGCTAGTCATAACATAGTCATTATTACTACATACTTCCACAGAGCATCTTTTAAAATCTATGTGCTCTTCAAAGATAGGACTATGTAATCATAGGGGGAACTTCTAGTCACTGCAACGTTTTCATAACAAACACAATACTTATCAATCTATTTCCCAAACAAATTATTGTTTCTTTTAACATCAAAAACAAGTAGGTCAACGATATGTTTGCTATCTTAAACTCTTGTGATAGTTTACCTGAGTTGCAGCAACAACAGTAGTTACAGAAGGCGCAGTTGAAGGTGATAGAGCTCCCACTTGCTGCAAGTGGCCTGAAGCCTGCTGAGGTAAATGAGAACTGGAAACGGGGGTGCTAGATCCTGAGCCAGATACTGCATTTGGAAATGATACTGCTACATCATTGCTGCTAAAAATACCTGAAAAAAAATTACAAAAACAATTACATGCATCTCTCTCTTCCCCTCCCTCTATTTTCTAGTAACCATGTAAATACGCAGTAGAAAATCAACCAAGACAAACAATATCACTTAATACATAATGCAGAAAGCTCTGTGTTGACATTCTAACCATGCTGATTGATAAAAATGATCTCGTCATTTGACATTCTACAGTTCAGGGAACACAGACTGATTCAGTTCTAAGTTTTTGTAAAACGTGGGATAAATCAAATATTTATGTGCATTACAAACTGCTCAAATATTAACAGTAGCAGGAATTTCGGCTAAAACTGAGTCTGCTGTAATGAGTTTGTTCTTTCAATGAATTACTATAAAATTAAGTAGATAATGATATATAACTATATAACTGAACATATACAGTACAAATGGCAAAATACTTTTTAACTTTTAAGTAAAATGTTTCTAAACAACACATTTATTCAAAACTGTATTTTTGGCAACTAAGGATTGCTTGTGTATTTTCAGAAAAATATTGACAGCAAGTCTGAGGACAAAGTACTCAGATTTGCTGGTAGAACTGGTGGCATTTCATTTATTCACAAACTAAAACTCCATCCATGATCTACAAATGCTTGACTAACATTTCTGCTAGAACAGCCAACAAGTAAATGACTAAACATGTTAACACTAGTCAGATTTGTACATTAGCAATTTAAATAGGACGAGTTCATACCCCTCTGTGAAGCCATTACTTCTGTTGATCTACATGCAGGGTAAAGTTCATTATACAGGTTGGGGAAAAATCCCTATGACCAGAAGCCCAGGACAAGAAGTAGTACCTGTCTATGAAACCGTTAGGCTCCACGTGCATTAGATAAGTGAGCTGTCAGCTGGCCAAGGAATATCAAGCATGGTAGCACTGAACTGCAGTTAGAGGAAGAGTGCCACAGGGAGTAAACAGAAGTAGAATGAACATGGTTAGATCAAAAAAAGCAACAGAACTGAAATGCCAGTTAGAAGGCAAAGGGTGGAGCTAGTTTGTCACTCATACAAATAATGATTTGAAGAAGGCAGTGACAAGAAGATATGCAAATGTTAAAACACAACTCGCCACCCAGCAATCCCTCCGAGAAAAAGCAGTGAAGGGAGACTATCATTATCCAAACCCACACATAATACGCAAACACTGATGCATCTTAAATTCCCTGCCTCTATTAACTGTCAAGAAAGTGGAAGAGAAAACCTGCCAGACCCAATAGGGAAAGAGGGTACAGAAAAACAGCTGAAGACACATTCCAACAATACTTTTTCCTGCCTAACTGATGTTAGTGACTTCCTGTCGTCTTCTCCCCAGTCTCTTCATCATAGAAGAATTCCATACCTGCTCTGCCCTTCTATTGACCCTCATATCTTTCTCCATTTAGCACACCTTCCTTGGTCATCTTCCTCTCCCTTTGTTTTTTTTGGTCACCATTGCAAAAATCTACAGTTAATGCATTACTATCAGTTTAGAGCTTTTAAGTACTTTGTTATAACCTTTCTCCGATTACATCTGACTTATCTACCTATACATCTACCTATTCTATGGATCCTGCTCTTGATTTCTCTCTATACACCAGCAAAATTAACATGATTAACAAACAGCCTTGCTACTGAGTCAACTCTTAAAAGTGATACAACTACAACCACAAAAACTGAAATATACCCCAGATCCTCTAGCGATTGTACTTTTTTTTTTCAATATGCTTTCAATCACAGATTGAAAATTAATTAAAAGGACGAGGTTTTTTTAACCCTCTTTTTTAAAAGCAAATCTACAAAAATTCTTAAAAAATACGAGATTCTCAGGCAATTATCTGGCTCTAGGAACTGTGAATTCTAAGAATAATTAAATATCACAACAGTTATGATCAAATCATAAGAGCTCATCAGCACAAACGCTATCACTCTCATAAAATGTCAATGATAACAGGAGAAAACAAAATTTTTTGTGGGAGTCAAGTAAAGGTGAAAGAGATTTTGCCAGAAAGGTGAAACAACTGCAAATTTTTAAAGGCACTGTAGATTTTTTTCCTCAATTTTTCAGAATCTTACATATTTAATAACTGCAGAGCTTCTGCTGCTTCTACTTTGATTATAAGGTTTATTCTTCCTCTTAAAAATAAAATTCTGGAATACAACACAATTGTAAAATCAAGGGCACAAAACTATTTCAAAAGAAAGACAAGCATTAAACTAGTTTGCCAATGGAATGAGGTAAGCTATTATTTGATGGTAGTAGTAGCACTAGAAACACTTGCGCTTTGTTGCTGTTGCAAAATACAGGACAAATATGACCTATGTGCACACTCTTTTTGGGCTAAGTGTATCTATTAAGCAATACCTTACTTAAAACATGAAGTACATGCACCTTCTGGAACTACTCATACAACCTAGGTATTAGTCCATACAAGCATTCAACGTAAGAACTGTATGCTGAACATACAAATAAATGCTAGACTTTACACCACTAAAGAAAATACATTTGTGTATAAAACCTATGTGCGTATTATATAAGAAAGCCAAGAAAGTACGTATTTAAAATGTCTCAAACATCAAGTTGTCCTTTTGGGGTCTGGGGAGAGATAAATCACTTTCTGGATCAGGAAGGCATCATAATGAAAGCCTGAACAAATCACTATAAACCACATTAATGTTTAAAACAAACAAACCGCCTTGAAGTCCTTCCCATATTACTGAAAAGCCAAATAGCTATAGCTTGTGATGAACATGCACCACGTAATTTGCCAGAGGCATAAACAGCATGGTTAAATACAATCTTCAGCATTTTGAAAAGAACACAGTTCTCCAACCACAGGAGGAAATGGACATTTAACACTGTTCAGGTAAAGTCTGACTATGCTTAACACCACTAATACAGCTACAGAACATGGTTTCAGGTTTTGACAGATAAAATGCACGCATAGTCTGCATTTGCACCTCTGGACAACAAATAACTGCCTGCTTAGCATAGGAAGGTAGTACTACAGAGCAGGGAACGCATCAGATTATGCAGATTGGAAAAAACTCTATTCTTCTTGCTGACAATCAATGACAAAACAGAAAATAGAGGAAATGACTTGAAGAACAGTGAAATCCAAAATAGCCTCAAGTCAGAACTAGCTGCGCAATTCTGTATACACCAAGTGGCATACAGAACAATTTTAGTGATCTCAAAACTAAGTAGTTCTGTGAGCAGAAGAACTAAATTCTGGCCTTCAACAGGGCTGCATCTCACATGTGACATCAATACACTAAGCTTTCCCACCACGTTTTCTATATCTTGCTATGAAATCCTCAGTTCTTTTTGTTTTCTAGTACTGCAGCCCCCTGTTACTCAGCTCCCTTACATTCCCACTCTATGACGTTGAATGCCTAGTTTAGCAAGGGACAAACCTAGGCAATGGTTACTCTTGTAGCCATACACTATTCAGCCCTATGACAGAAATGTACGTATTTTACACTCCTTCACCAAGTTTGCTTGAAATTGGCCAAAAGGCTCAAAGCTTACTGTGAGCCAAAATCAAGAGACGTAACATATAGACTGCTTTCTTAGGAAACTATGAAAAATATTTTACCACAAAGCTGTATTTTCCCTTTTAAGTCAGCAACCTGAAAGCTGTGCAACTATTGTGAGAAAGAGGAACTTGAGATATCCACCAGAGCTTGCTGATTCTAGCACTGTGCCAAAACTTAAAGAATAAGCAGAATATGGCGACAGAGGATGTTTTTTAAATGCAAGCTTGCAACCCCCAAGAAGCTGCCGAGAACCGCAGAACCTTTCCAATTGTGGGAGGATACAAAGGACAGGGAAGGAGAATGGGGACAACAACCGCAAAAGGACTCGTAATAGAATTCACAGAAATGAAATGAAATTTCAGGTTGTAAGAACTTCTTTACAAAAACTGAACCTATGTACGTATTTTCAGTACCTTTACTTCCTGTGGTGATCTCAAAAAGTTTCCCCTAAAACCTGTCAACTTCCTATACAAAGCAAAAGGAAAAAGTGCCTTTGAATGAACCAGTCCATGTAAAAAAAAATGAACAATTAAGTTTAGTTACACAAGAAAGAACATGTTCTATTCCAGCAGAATGTTAATAATGGATGAAATATCCCACTATTTGTTATTTTGTTATATGGACATAAGTGAATCTAATGCTAAACACAAGCAAATAAAACCAGCTTACTACAGTTGCCTAAAAAAAGAGAAGAAAGTTGAGTCTAGAAAGTGCCAAGCTAGCAAAAATATTTCATTTCAACTCATCTGAGACAACAAAACTGTAACTTGGATGATAGGGCCAAGCTGTTTCCGTCATGAAGAAATCTGAAATCTAAGAATCAAATAATCAAGCTATTTTCCTGCTGCTGATGAGCAAAGTGGTAGAGTTCACTCTCAGAGAGGTTTCTACAAGATTCTGACTTGCAGAAAAAATCTGCAGGCTGATTCACAAGCCAGCATTTTTCTTCCTTTTTTGATGGAGGCACAGCAGCCTCTGCCATGGATCAAGAGTCAATGCTCTCCTTTCATGAAGGGCATTCTGTGCCCTCTCCACGATGAGGTCAAAGGATAAAAGCTCCCAGACTCAAAGTACCCCAAGAATAAAAACCACTGTGGGTAGAGGGGAGGAAGGATGATAAAAAATACCAGGTACACGCATCTGCAAAATGGAACTATTCTAGTTTCATACCTATTGACAGAAGGCAGGCTGCCGGAATTATTCCCTTTGAAAATATTCTATAGATCAGATTTATAGCTGAAGACCAAAATACATGACAAGAACCTTCACACAACTGAGGAACGCAATTCAGCATAGCAGTGTCACATATATGATGAATCAGTCTAAAAACAAGGTCCTATCATGTTCAAAAAAAGCAAAGACTTGAAGTCTGCTATCAAACTCCATTAAAATTAACTCCAAATTCTTGACAGCTTAGCTAGCTAAAGATGTTTAGTCAAGTTCTTCTGCCTACTCCCATTCCTATACAGCTACCTAGTCTTTTAGAAACGTATTCAATAATGGGGTGGGGGTGCAGCATTGAAACTGATCCATGTAGCTACAAAATGGTCTATTCTTCAGCTAGTCCCACCTGCTACAGTGAATAATGTTATTTTATACTTGATATCATATTCACTGATGACCACAGATGTCACCAGTTACACAACTCACTCTTCAATAAATTCTGAGAGTGAGTTGCTTAAAGCATGCTCAGTCAGCATATAGTCCTCAATTAGACTTTTATTTCCAGGGGCAGGCTTCTAAATACAAAACTTCAAAACTGCTTAAACCTCTGCCAGAAATATTACAGCTTCCTGACGCAGAGTGTGCCTGCTCCTAACTTGAATTAATCCAAGCTGTTAGAGATCTTACACCACAGCCCTCCATGGCAGAAGGGCTCAAATCCGTATTTTTCATAGCCCAGCCAATGTGAGTTTGCTCTCCAAGAGGAGGGATCTGAACATGACACAAGGAGACAGACAAATAGCACACTGGACTAGGAACACAGGGAGAACTGCACCATTTTTCTAAGCCAGTTATCCATGTCTAACAGTGACCAACAGCAGCTGCACAAGGAAAATCACAAGAAAAGGGCAAACATAAATTATAATTTCCTCAAATATTCTCCCAGCCTCTAGAAATCTGTAACGTATGGATTTTGAGCTTGAGGAATGGATCCTGCTCAAATGAATTTATTCCAATCTTTTTCTTACCATGTCACACAGCACAGTTAAAACTGGTGGGTTTTTGGGGGGCTGGGGAGAGGGAATGCAGGGCAGTGGAAGACAGGGGTGACACAGGAACAAACCTCCTTTTATTTGTTTCCTCCAGATACTATTTCCCACAAGAAAACCTTGAGATGCTTTATAACTGCCTGTTTAAGGTTCACATATATAATTAATTAACAAGACAAATTCATTAAGAATTTTACACTAATTCTAGTCTGATTCAAGAAGTTCGAAGTACTCTTCTAGAAGAAGAGCAACAAGATAAAGGACTCCATGATCATCCCCAAGCCACATATGCTCAGAACTACAGGAAAGCCTTGCAGTTCAGTGTGTCACAGCACAGAAAGACCTTTGCAAGAAGTAGTTAGGACAGACAAAAATGATCGATAGATAAATATCTTTTATTTAGATGTTGACTTTTGTCATGGTGAGCCAAGACAAACAAGTCTTAAGTTACTTTAATATGATATAAAACCAAAGCAGTTTTAGCCTCACTAAATGAATATTCCTGAGTAGGAGCATGACACTTACGATCTACATTTCTCAATAATTTCCAAGGAGAATATTATGGGTTTGCATGAGATGTCTGAAAACCTGCCATGATTTCAAACCATTCTGACAGCAAACTATCTCAGTGCTGAAATAGCTGGTCACTGGAAGCGTACACATCAGATGTCTTTCAGAGGAAGTTCTCTTTTGGATCCCAGTGATCGGCAGTTGGTGTCTCTGAAGGCATGCTACAGGATGCTTGACTGAGCCAGAATTTTCAAAAAGCAGGCCGTTAGAGAGGCTAATGAATAACAACAGCAATTCTGTTGTGATCAGTTATTTCTAGTGGTAGGGAACAGCTGTTGCCCAGACTCCTGAAAGACTACACATAGTTACCATTAGCAACAACTAAAGCTTTAAGATGGTATTCTAGAAACTCATGGACAGGTAGTTACACTCAAGGTTGCAATATTTGACAACTGAACAGTAACACTCCATTATTCAATATTCTGAAAAGAAAAATGTGCATAAAGAAACTCTTTCAGGATGACTTTGTAATTTGCCCTTCTCTTGTTCTTCCTTTTTTAAAATTTGTATGGTTTAGCCAAGCACTGCTTTCCCTATGCTTCAATACAGGCAGACGCCTTTTTAACACCACCATAAAATATCTGGCCAAGTTGGGCTAAATTAAAAAAGAATTTAACTCATACATGCTCAGTACAGATCCTCTCTAGTTCATATTACCTTGTTAAGAAACTCACACCATGTATACTAAACTTTGCCTGCATTGATGCGGAGGCCAAGGCTACAGAACTGAGAAGTTTCTTTGGAAATGTGCTGTCTTCTAAAGGCGATCACAGTGCTAGTGAGACAGGCACAATGGATGTCTGTTTTGTGCTACGACTCTCCTCACTGCAGTTCACGCATTAGCCTAAGATAGAACAAGTGAAAACAGAAACCTGAAAACAGGAACAGGAGTAACAAATAAAATAGAAGACAGAATGAGCAAGAAAAGAAGTAGCCACAGAAAGGCAAATCATTACGATTTACAGCTAACATAAAACAACAAGATATGAGTGTCTGTACCCCTTCCTCCTGCTTTCCTGTGGTACACCCATTAAAATGATGCACAAGAGATGAGACCTCAAGGCCAAGTCAAAAAAAGATTGACTGTAAGGTCCAGAGTAAGACAGAGAAGGGCAAAGCACAAAGTTACCACAGGGCAAACAGCAGTGGAAACTTTACACCTCTCAACTGCAATTCTTCTGTTCTGGTTGGTTGCTTGCTTTTTTAACAAGTTTCAAAAAAAAAAAAAAAAAA
>NDXB01005555.1:67927-156304 GCA_002631895.1 Agapornis roseicollis | reverse complement strand
CCCCCCACCCCCCCCCCCCCCCCCCCCCCCAAAAAAAAAAAAGGAAGAAGAAAGGAAAGCTAACTATATTGACTGCTCATGAGTTGTCTTTTCATTTGTTTCAGAGAATGAAGGAATCAGGGTATTTTACTGTTGTGGAGTTGTTTAGGGTTTTTTAAATGTACTTGGAACATCTAGTCATTCTTAATAAGGAAATCTTGTAAATGTTCAAAACAAATAAACATCGGGAAATAGATATAAATCCAAGTCAAGTACAAAGGATCTGACAGGACTACTCAAGCACAAGCCCCAGACACATGTTTGTATTCTCTTCTCAGTTTCTAGAGCTATACTGGTCCAAAGAGGCTCACTCTTTTGGACAAAAAAATCCATCTTTTCAGGTTACTGAGTCTAGTGAGAACCCTCTTCAGAAATGTTTTAGTACTGAGTGTAATTCCCCCTCAGGAAAACATATGCAGCAAGCTAGATCACTGTCAAAATTAACAGTCTTCTTCATGTTACTCTTATGGCCTTCTCACAGACACATTGCGTATCTACCAGATCTGACACCAAAAAAAAGAATTATATTTAAAAATTGAATGAAAAGTATTTAAAGAACATGAAGCAATGGGCTTGCATCTAAACTAGGCCTTAAATCCCAGTTAAAATGAACAACAAATTCATATTAAATTCAGGATCAAACAAGAAGTAACTTTTCTAGCAGAATGTTTTGTTTCACTGTTTCTTGCATTACCACCACAAAGCTCCTAAGAAGAAATATTTTGCTAAGTATTCTGATACCACATTTTGTGTGTACAGCATACCTGAATATCAAGCTCCTTTTTCAGGTATACCTAATACTCCTGGAAAGAGAGGTCTATTTGAGTCATCTTCTGAAAATACAGTGGCATGCCCCAGTGTTGTACAAAATGACACACTGCAGAAAGCCACACCACAGTCTGGAGCTTCAGAAAGCTACTGTTCTTAGTCCTATTACATCCATGCAACCTGTTTTAAGTAAGTAAAATAAATAGCATGCGTAAGAAGGAAGCACAAGGAAGTGTGGAGTGATAATCAGGTACTGATGATATTTGTTTAAAAAGAGCACAGTATATAGATAGTATAGTTGCTATACATTGGCACAGGAATCTGTCCACTGTAAGGATTAATGGATTTGCCCCCAAGCAATATCTTTCAGTTAAAAGCTCAATTATTTTAAGGTAGTGAGTCTTCCTTATACCACTACATTATGTATTTCTATTCACACGTTTTGTTTTTAAAACTTCACGGGGGAATCTCAAAAACTATGATAATCAACAACCATTCTAGACATCAGAGCCTTTGCTTATATAGAAGTTAATGACCCCGACTGTAACCCTGAAATGGCTTTCATTCAGTTTAACTCCTGGTACTGCAGCTCTTCACATCAAATAAACACAACATTTAAATGCAAAGCACATTTCCTTCTGATTTTAAAAACTTGACTGCAGTGTTATCACCTCTGACAGGCAACAACAAGAGAAAAATGATTTTACCATATGAACTGGACAGTCTTCAGAGAGACAAAATGCTGCAAATACTATCAATACATACGCATCACTTATTTTTCAGCTGTATTTGAACTCCTGGTAGAGTTGAAAGTCTGTAAGATCTTATAAGTACAATTTTCAAGGAGGAGTAAAAAGTCTTACTGCTCCTTTTATAGTCAAGCATCTTCTTTGCCCTCCCCACACACACTTTTTTATGTTCCCCGTGTCACCTTTAACAGATTTTATGGAGTTAAAAGACTGATTGCTATCTCACATTTGACTTACAAAGAATGCCCTACTCTAATAAATTGACTCCAGATGCTGAAAACCCTTCACACTCAAAAAGATGTGTATTTTAATTTAAAACTGCAATATATACACAAAACAATAACAAATGAAAGAGGGTTGGGTTGTAAGTTTAATTTCTAAAGGAGATCTTGGGAACTAAACAGTTCCAAGCAAGTGAACAACACCTATATCTCAATTCGTTTTCCAAGCTGCAATAGAATTTCATTTAAGGAATATTTGCTTATACCCAGAAAAGAGATACACCTCTAAAGTTCTGCAACAAAGACATCTGATAAGATATAAATCTAAATTGTTTCAGAGTGCCTCCTTGTTCCCCTTCTCTATATTAAATTCTAATACTTAGTTTTATAAAAAGAGCTAAAGAACTAACATAATCCAAGCACAAAACTGGAAGTTTCAGTGCATTTTCTCTTTCTGCATTTTTTTAAATATAATAATGATAATGCTGCATAAGTTTACCCCATGTATCTGCAACGATAATCAATCCCTGGGAAAGCAGGCAATTTATTTTGTTCACTATACAGGCAACAACAATAGCAAAACTGCCAGCTAGTTCTCATCCATACAGTGTAGTTTACCCAGACTACCCAGGCCTAAAATAAATGAGGTTTTATTAGCAATTCAAACCTAACACCAAAACTATACAGGCAATTTGTGGGCTTATGTGTCAAATATAATCTAAAAGCAAACAGTTTACAAAAAGCTTACAGACTTCTTGGAAAACCTTTCCTTACCTAACATGAGAGATTTATGGCTAGATTTGAAAGTAGTATGTACATTTAAGTTAGGTAGACTGTAAGACACTTCTGTCCCAATCAATTTTATCCTCTGCCAATATGCATATAACTAAAAAAACCCCTAGTGTATTTATACTGACATTTATGATGTTTCAAAAATATCATATTTAGATGGCAATCATGCAGATAATTCTGTATGGGCAAAAATATATAATTTATTTTATTCAGTATTAAATTCATATTTGGGTAGAAAATTCTCAAAGCTTGAATAAAACCAAAATTTCAAGTCATTTATAATTAATTATATCTTTTGCTCAGCTGTTTAAAATTACATTTTTCTTCTGAAATGAGTAACTACCAGAATCATCTTTATGTATCACAAGATCATAATTTAAACATACTATTTGCTGTCTGACTATCAGAGCATAATGAATTAATGATGATATATTCTAAAATGTAACTAGAAATTAATACAGAGTCACACTGCAATTTGGGAATCTAGTTTCAAGTATATAATCTTCAAAATTTCCATTTTAACCTGACAGACACTTACATTCTCATACAACAATTAACTAGTCAGGTAAAATCTCATTTCCATGGCTGCCCAACATCTCCAACACAGGCAGGCCTGAGCAACTTGACATGCAAACTATACCCTAGTTATGAGAACTCCCTTCCCTGCCCTGGGACATTTTTTCATTTCAGAAAGCCCCCACATCTGCTTTCACTCAAAACAAAATACAACTTTCTTTTTAACAAACAGAACTTCTTTTTGTTTTGCTTTGTTTTAAATCAAGTTTCATTTCAAAGCAATGCTCCAAGAGTTGCTAGACATTCACATGGGAACTGAATTTGTATTTAACGCACAAACCACTGCTTCCCTGGCAAGTTGGGCAGCATGGAGAATTCAAAGGTGGAAAGGCTGAACATTTCTTGTTTTCAGCAGCCCACCTCATTAAGTACGTACTATCAGTCTGCATTTTTCTGTCAACATTTGGGTTGCCCCGGGAAGTTGTGAGTGCTCCATCCCTGGCGGTGTTCAAGGCCAGGTTGGACAGAGCCTTGGGTGACATGGTTTAGTGTGAGGTCTCCCTGCCCATGGCAGGCAGATGATCTTAAGGTCCTTTCCAACCCTAACTATTCTATGATTCTACAATTCTAATGTATGCCTGTTCTCAACTTTCCTATATTCATATTCTAGTGAAAAATAAATCAGAATTAAATACAGTACTCTGCTACCTGCAATATCTATAGAGTTATTTCAAGTGATATAAGTTTCAGTTCATCATTATTCAGAAGCTTTACATAATTGTTTTCAAAATACATCTCTATTACAAAGTTCATTGTTCAGGTAATTTTTTCTTTGTTTTTTTTTTACAAAACTTAATCAAGGAATTATGATTCATTATATCTGAGAACAATATATGCTGTTAAAAACTACTGTGAAGCCTGACAGTGAGCAGCAAAGATCTGATTCCTTAATTTCTTCTCAATCTTTGATAAAAGCATAGAACATACCATGTTCCCTACTAATTCCTGTAATTTGAAATGCATTATTTGCCATGTTAGAGTCCATTTCACACGCCAAACTGATTCACCATGCTAATTTTTGTTTTAGAAATCAAAAGTGTAATACAGCACAGCATTAGGTTTGTAGGTAAGAGTCAAACAACAATCTCTATGAGCATGTGATTTGATTCTTAGCTCTAAAAATTCCCACTGCAAATTGAATAAATATGCTCAACTAAACTGTGTCTTCTAGAAGATGTATCACCTCCAAATTTCCAGAACCATTACTGAGAATTATTCAACTATTACCTTCTCTCACTTGATCACAATTTAGTTTGTTAGGTTAAGAATCATTATAGAATCAGTTTTCAGTTTCTCATATGATCATAAAATCATAGAATCATAGAATAGTTAGGGTTGGAAAGGATAGAATGGTTTGGGTTGAAAGTGACCTCTGGATAAAGATCATCTGTTTCCAAGCCCCCTGCACGGGCACAGAAACCTTTCACTAGACCAGGCTGCTCAAAGCCCCATCCAACCTGGCCTTAAACACTTCCGGGGATAGGGCATCCACAACTTCTCTGGGCAATCTGTTCCAGTGCCTCACCACTCTGACAGTACAGAACTTCATACAGTTGGATAAAGTAACTCCATAGCTTTTGTACAGTAATGTGCTTTTTCCAGTCTTCAATCCTTCTCATGGCTCTTCTTTACATACAGCAGATAGCAGAAGTAGACACAGTATTCAAAGACTAGATGCACTCTGCTGAACACAAAGCTACCTTTCTGATTCATCTGCTGTTTATGCATTCAGATCTTTTAAAATACAGCTCAACACTGGAAACTCAGACATAACAGATTATTCATCTGTATGAGTTTTCTTTTCAACCCTTCCTTTCCCAGAAGGCCATCCTTGTCCTGCAGGTACTCATCCATCTTCCTTAGATATCATCTTCTACTTTAGCCTCACCAACAAACTCATGGTTTGTATTGCTTACCAAGAGATCCATTTTACCCTGCCCACACATACAGGTATTTTAGGAATTGCAGAATTTTCCAATAAATAGCATAAGGTCGATAACTGATGCACAGGGAATAACGCAACTTTAAAGTTAATCCTTTGACTTAATAATTCTCTGATCAAAAATAAACTCAGACTTAGTCATTAACTACATTTAAAGCAAAGGTTTGCTGACTTCCTGTCATTACAGGTCCTTATTTAAAATGCCATGCTGTACCAATTGAAGTCTAGACATCTACTATGCCACTGCTTTTATTAATACAAAAAAAAAGTCCAGTAAGTTATTTTCCATAACTCACAATAACCACCATTAATCATTAAATCTCTACATCTCTTAACATCTATCTTTCTTATATCAGACACATTCTAATTACATACCATTAACTACCTGCCAGTCTCTCACAACTTCACAAGTTTTAACGACTTACTGAAATTTAACACCAACAGCCTAAAACCATGAAAATATAAGGTATTCTCCATAATGCCAATGTATTACTTCTGGATGTAGCTGCTGCCAACACCTGTTTTACTTGAGAACATTGATGGGGAATCATTTAATGATAATCCCCATTCTCATAAACTTCTCCTACCTCATGTGATTTCTTCTCAATTACTTGTTTTCTACGGCAACAATCATCAATTTTAACATTTTAATCTTGTATCAAACCACCACCATTTCTGTTGAGCCTCAAATATGAAGAATTAAACTCTCTGCACATGAAGTTTGCCCTGTGCGTCTTCTACACAGTTTGCTTAATCCTAAAAGGTCATTAATATCCATTACCATCAATTTGTGCTTTCTATTCTATCTTCTCTAGAATATAGGCTAGCTTTTTAACACAACAAGACCTATTTTTCTACTTTGGCTTCTGGGGGTCCTAGCAGGTAAATGTAACAGCACAAACTGTTCCATAGTGGTTTTTTCTAACCTCTTTCTCCCAGTAGCTTTAGTTAGTATGTCAAAGGTTACAGGAGTTTAAACAGGACACCATAAATATTTAACATAAGGTCTGAGGGACTCAGTATATCAATGAGCATTATTTCAATTTAATCACCTACTTTGAAGCTCAGATATCACTCTCTTACATCAGTATGACAAAGAGCTTAACAGTAAGATCACCTCCTTGCAGAAGAATGTAAAACTTGCCAGAGGCTTCATCACCGCTTGAATCAAACGAGAAAAAGACAATAAAATACAGGGACTAAGCTGAAGCACTTAGTAAACTTCTATACAAAACTGGAATTTGACTGCACAAGACAGTATCAACCCAGAGGGGCCTTACTGCAAACACTGTCTAGCACAACCAACCAATGCATGCCTAAAACAACTCAAAGGCAGAATATATGTGATGTAGAAATACAAATGTAGGAAGATAAATAAAAAGGTCGCCTCAGTTGTGACAAAGGAATTCCAGAAGACAAACACAGCAAGGGTGCTGAAAGAACAGGCTACCCGTTTTGAGACGCAATTTGGAATTAAACCTTGTCCGGTGTTCTTAGGGGGGAAAAAAGGGAGAAAACCCCCTGTTTACTGTGTTTACAGTACTCATAAGGGTATAAAATCCACGTTGGAAAAATTGAAATAAAATTAAAAAGCAAACGATTCCCTGAAGTCCTTAGCAACTGAAGCTGATACAACACAATTTGTTGTACACTTAAATCAAGAACAGAACTAACTGGAAAAGACAGAGAAGCACTTCTATACACTTGAAACACTGTTTCTTCCAGCAGGAAGAATCCATGCAGAACTTGAAGAACTTTATCTACCATAACACACAAAATTCAGTTTACTTCTGACACTTGACTGCTTTCCATTTTCCCCTGCTGCATTATTCAATGAAAGCCAGAAGGTACTGTACATCACATTAAATATTTTTTTCCCTACTGCTGTGAGAAATCAGTTCTCAGAAAGGTCTTCACGCACTGGAGTGTACTCCAAACAAACAGGAACCAGAGCCCGCACAAACTGCTTGCCAGGAATATACAAAATGTATGAAACTTATTTATCACAACTGTACTTTTCTTTAATTCCCACCACTTTATTTCTAGCATTACTGCTGAAACAAAGTGCAAGTAAGGTAAAAGGAACAACTGATCTTAGAATCTACTACTAGCAGAGGTAAGGATTGAGACAAGATGCTACCCATCTCTTCCAAACTCTGGATGAAGGTTTTCCTGTTCTTTAATCACCGTTGTTGTGAAAAGAATAAAAATCTTCAGTAGAAAGGATTGCTGCTTTACAATACTTTGCATTAGAAATTTATCTGTAAGTGTTTTTCCCTAGAAGGATGATGAGAATCAACTTAATACTGGGAATTCAACTAGTGTGACTTAAACAGCTCTATCAAATTGTAGAGTTCATATGAAACCCTTCCCCATTAACAAATGCAGATGCTGAATGCAAAGACTTCAAAGACCAGTAGCAACTGTAATACAACCTGAGTTTATGTATTGTAACAGCTTTTAATTATGTGGCCTTGTACTATTCCTGGTACATCTTTGTTACTAAAGAGGAAAACAGAAGTTCTATGGACTGGATAGAAGTTTGGAGAGGGCAGATACTTCCACCAAATGAGCTGAATTTACTTATTCTAAATAAAAGTCTTGCGGAAGACATTTAATTACGTAAAAACAGCATGTGATGAAACTGCACTACCCTTTAGAATAAGCTTTCGTTGACATTTCATTTAATTTGGACACTGACTGTGAACAGGATTTTATCATTTGCCTGTGAAGTAAGGATTTTCATCATTTTTATGGATCTCAACGAGTACCCCTAAGAAAACAGAAAAAGAGCGGTAGCTACAGTTAAGAAGGTTATTAAATAAAAATAGGAGGAGATTCTTGAGAGAAGTGCCTCAAAAGATTTGTTTAGTATGGTCTAGCTCATTTCTGATCCTGCTTCTCTGAAGTAACAAGGCAATTCCAAGTAAGAGTCATTAAAAACTTTTTAGCTTGACTTCTCCTGCCTTTTCTCTCACTACATTTACATGCACAAAACCTTAACTGGGGGTTTGGGTCAAATCATTTAGACTCACATGTAAGATTCTGTTACTCGACAATACAGAAATGCTTCAAAGAGAAACATCAGCATATCACATCTGAGAAAACGCATGTTTCTCAGGTATGTTTCTGATAATACTCATGTGCCCTTCCCTCACTGTAACAAAGTTGTAAATGGACTGCTAAACCCAGAAAACGCTTATTGATGAAGTGAGGAAAGCAGCGCTACCACCATAATGTCTTTGCTTGCAAACCACCTGGTTTTGTTTCTTTGAGTTTTCTGGGGTTTGTTAGGGTGATTTTGTTGATGGAATTTATGTTTTTCCATTCGCATTCTTTGGCATCTTCAGAAAATATCACTGGTTTAAAGGACAAATCTAACACTGGCTACTAAGAATCAAAGCACGCCCAACACGGCAGAAATTACAGGCTGAAAATCATAATACATGTAATAAAACCTACTCAGTATGTCCATCCTCTATTTCAAAGCTTTGTAAAAAGGAAGCTTAAAATTATCACTGGCATTTTATAGATGGAAGAGTGAGATGCAGTAAAGAGGACAAAGGAAGCAAGAACGGCCATAGCCAGGGGAAGGCCAGTTCTAGAAGCTGACAAAACCAGAATATTCAAAGACAAACCCAGTGGTGGGGGAAACACGAGGCGCTCACTTCAAACCAAGATCTTGTGCTTCCACCTGTTACCCAACCACAACAATACATGATCCACCTCAACGGCATTTTAAAGGAATAATTAAGTTCATACTGAAATAACCAGAACACTGATCTGTTGCACAATCTCTGTCCATAAAAGGTATCAGGTTAACATGTTTATTAAACTGCGTTTTCATCAAAGAGATGGACAGTGAGCTAGGAATTTTTGTCACACACCCATTTCTCCCTACTGAATCCAATGCAGGAAAAATGTTTTTTAATATAGTTGCCACTGCTATTGCCAGTATTACCTGTAATAAAAATCATAATTTACCTATACCTAACACAGACTTAAAACAATGTGGGTTTGAGTTTTTAAGTACCTGCCTTGTTCTCAAAGTTTTTTCTTTTTTGATGCATGTATGGTTTTAAAGTATCTCTTGCTTATGCAGTGAAAATACACAATATAAAAGCATGATATCCTGCCCACAACCAAATATTCACTTTCCATTCCTTTCCCTCACCAGCCTCTCAAAAAAAGGCAAAAAAAATCCCCTAAAACAACAAAAAAGACAAAATTTCAAAGTTACAAAATGGAGGGATCAGATAGTTTGCTATTTTTTTATCCAAACACAAAGGCCTCGAAAGAAACTTCAAAGTAACAAAGACTTTGGTAGATACAGTATTCTACAAGGTCATTCCACACACAGGTTTACTGGGAAAAGAAAGCCCCTCTCAGCCCTAGATGCACATAACATTTAGACCAGAGGAAGAACAAACCAGCTAATTTCAATTGCTAAAAAGCACACAAGAATATGAAAATGTCATCAAGGTGCACAGGGACCCATATTCAAAATAGCCTTTTATGTGTTTAAACTGATAATTCTCCATACAGACATTTTGAGTTTTAGTTAATCTAAATTGGGAAAAATAACTGAGGGACATACTCAGCACAGCTGATAGGCCTGAGTACTGATTTTCTCCATGTAATAGAACATACAGACAATATAGACAGTATGCACTACCACTTATTTTAGCTAAACCTGTCACATGTAATATCCAAGGAACCTGTTTTCATGCAACTTATTTTTTCCCCCTACAGACTCAAACCCTGCATTTATATAGCATATAGGTTTACACACAGGTCAATTTACTACAGCCACCTATAGCACAGTGGCACCAATACATAGAACAAAACTTACTCTTCCAACAGTCTCATTCTAATTTTCACTTTTTTCCCCAATTTGACTTTCAAGAGACTTTAAATGATACTCTGTTCTTGAAAAGCATATTCAGAATTATGGCTAAAATAACAAAGACATACTTAAAAATAAGAAAACAAATCCAGTAAATGCCTACCTGAACCCACTGGAGATGAACCAACACTAAGACTTTGTAAACTTCCATTCCTGAGCAAAGTTGGAGATTTCTGAAGACCAGAGCTTGTCACACTTCCTGCAGCAGATGCCACAGATGAAGTTGGGGAAGCAGAAGAAACTGAAAGATGGGAAATACTTTCTTGACTTTTATTTCCTTTTGGTCTACCAGGCCCATGTTTACTTTGCTTATTCCCTTTCCGTTTCTTCTCTGTTACAGTTTCTTCTTCTATTCCAGAAGTCTGAGCTCGTTTGTATGCTGTAGAAGTAAGGCTTGAATTACCTACGTCTCCAGGGGAGCTGTCAAAGTTTTTAGATTGGGAAACAGCTGATGATGAAGGGAGACCAATTAAGGAAGTGAAACAATTGACACTCCCCTCTTGACTCCCAGCCTCTCCTTTATGTACATCTTTGGTTGGTGCAGCCTGTTGAGAATGTGTGAAACTGTCACTTCGCAGATCTGTGTCTGTAAAACTCAAAAAATCCTGGGGAGACTGAACTGAACTTCCAGAAGACGACTTTATGCTCCCAGGAGTGCCCAAAAAGCTTCCTAAAAAAAGAAGAAAAGAGTACAGAATTTTTTTCTAGTTGATGAAAATCACCGAGAAAGATTAATATATTTGGATATGAAACTTTAAAGTGCAAGGACTTAATGATCATTGCTACCAAGAGCTAAAGAAATTCTTTTTAAGATAACTCACTGCTTCTCCTGCGGGTCTTTGCTCTGCTGTATCTGATTATCAGATTCCTGTCTGAGATTCAGATTTGAATTTGGGGCACAAACAATGAACAAAAGGAGAATAAACAACTTTGCTGCTCAAACAACTTTGATATTCCTCATGTTTTAAAGCTGTAACACACATCTGGTGCAAATCAAAGCAGGTTTTATTAAACATACACATATATAAGAAGAAGGCTGATAGAAACATGCTCTGATCAAATCTACACTATGCCTGCAATCTTCCCTACCATTCTACCTAAATCAAGGGTCTGACACAGGTCAAGGGAACAGCAATTGCACTTAATTTACCCTGGCTGAGGAGGTGTTCCACGGAAGTGGTATTTTCAAAAGGACAGGAGGAGAAGTGGAAAAAAAGTGTACAAAATTGACATTTTAAGACTTTTTTAGCACTGTCAGAGAACCATAAAGATCTTTTGTGTAACAGAATTAAATTGCTTCTCTAATATTTGGAATCCAGTCATTTCATCACTGTGTTAGTGTACACAAGGCAGAAAATGGAGCACAGCTGGAAAATACAAATCTACCTTCACTGAAATTCAGTAATTCTATATGGGTGGGTGCATGTTGGTACTGTTTTACAGAACTCAGACTGATGACAACTATCCCACCAAAAAGTACTTTTAAATATGACACTGGATATAAAAGAAAATCCTATAAAAAATAGTGTTTTCCCATTAGTACTCCATTCAATATTGGGAATTCCATTTAAAATATAATTTATATTAATACAGCAATTTTAAAATTATAAAAAGATGTTGTTTTTTGTATTTTCAAGTTATATCAACTTCACTTAGTGCAGCTTTAAAGAAAATACAAGCACATGGTAAAGATTTATTTTGCCATCTGCAGTGAGCAAGATTTTTCTTTAAATGCAGGATTCCAGAGGGCAATTTTTAGTTTTGAGATTATAAAGACAAAAATGCTTTTAGTTTTTTCAAATAAAAGAGTCTGAAATACTGTTAAGATTTTTAGACAAATTTAAAACTACTCACTGCATATATAAACTCACAAGGAAGAGAAAGATTATAAAGCAGAAATGACAGCTGCTACACACCACAGTGAAAATTATACAAAAAAAATTACTTTATAAAAGGTCTAGTTTGTTGTGTTTAAAAATAATATTTTATTAGTTAAATAATAAAATTGACTTTTTTTTTATCTTTCTTCAAGTCCGATGAGGATGCCATAAAAAATTTGCTTTTTAGAAGTATTAACAGTGCGCTTAGTGGGTTTTAACATGTTCAAAACATGAAACTTTTTGCATTACATAAGGTAAAACTACAAAGTATATAGTTGTCATGTAATCATCTTCTGCTTATGTATTTCAATGGCAAAAAACATAAAAGCAAAAATGTCTTTCACTTTGAAGAAAACAGTGTATTTTAAATGTCTGCATCTCAAGAAATTATTTAGAGGCCACCACATCCTATGCATTAGGTAGTCCAGCTTTGTTCTAATCTGCACTAACTAAAAATGTTAGTATATTATTCCATAAAACAGCTAAGAAAGGCCCCTAGACTGAAATTCATTTGTTAAATTTTACTTCAGACTAACTCTGCAGCACATAAAGAAAGCTCCGGGTTTAGCGCTTAAAGAGAGTAACAGTCTAAGCAAAAGCATCAATTTTGCCCTTTAATGATGTGCGACCTTCTTTTTCACATTACAACAATGAACATTTTTTCCCCTGAGAAATGTTACTCTTTCCCCCAAAGTGAAACAACATTCTCATAACTGAGCATAAAGGGGTATCAACTTTTCGAGTTTTAAATATGTAAGATTTCTAATTCACGTCAAAGCAGTTGTGTTACAGCAGAACAACTGATACCTTGCTGAAAAGGGCTAGCTGCAGTCACAGTTGTTCCTGGATTTCTTCCAGCACCAGGCTTTCTTCCCCTCTGACCCGAGCTGTGACCTGCAGATTTCTTGCCTTTGCTCTCTGACCCTCTGGCCTCTGAAGAATCTTTTCCACTTGAAACGTGTGTAGAAACTTCCTGGAAATTTGCATTTGTAAATCGAGCTGTGGTATCTTCCAACCGCTTCAAGGAGCCTGACATGGAGTTGTTGCTAGTGCTTGTGTATGTCTAGCATTTTGATAAGAGAGAAGAAAAAAGACAAAAGAAACCCTTAGGTCACACAAAAAAAAACTGTAACAAGAACCGTTTAAAAGCATTCATTCTTTAAAATAAACTTGGAAGTGCTCAAATACTAAAGTAACAGCCAACAACAAGAGTTACATATAGTGAATTCTTGAGATTTTCAGCAAACAATTTTAAGTGCATAAAACTTCATTTTGTGGAAAAATGATTGAAAATAATGTCAGCTTTGGTTGAAACTCTTATTTCACTGAGGTCAGTGACTTAATCTCACATTTATGGTTACAGAGTCTTTACATTCTATTTAAATAGGATATTGTTATTTTGCTGCTTAAAATTCAAAATTAAAAAGAAAAAAGAGATTTCAAATGCTTTTCTGAAAATACCATTCTCATGCAGTTTGTTTCTTCAAACTGGGAACTTTGTTCCATCAGCAGTGGAACTGATGAAGGCTTCAGAACCTAAGACCTTGCACTTTTAAGACTTCATAGTTCAAACATCAAAACAAAATCAATTCCAACAAGTCCAACTGCCCCTTATGTCTTCACTTCCCATCATCACACTAGGATTCCCCGCCATCTGAACCATCCCATTCAGCCAGTTCCTTAAATAAAAGCAACCTAACGCACTCTCGGAGCCTCCAGTGCAGATTTTTAGCTCATCCCCCCCCCCCCTTTTCCTATACCCGTCAACTCTCCACAATGCTTTCAAAAATTTTATCTTTAAGCCCATTATTCTTCCAATGAATTTTGGTGAACAATCGTGAAAATAGGTTCACAGAAAGTAATCAGGCGGGCAGGGAAACTGCACACATAGCATTAGAAAAAACCCACACAGGTATGGAATTTTTTCCATAATATGGAAAATGTTTTTGTAAGAAAGAGAAAAAGAGAGGGAGAGAGTGAGAAAGAGGGAAAGGGAAGGGAAAGGACTATGATAGCAGAATTTTTATATCAGAAGAAAGAAAATTAATGCAAAATTACGGAAAAGGAAGTAACAGCCTACTTTTATTTATATTCAGACCAGCTAGTAAAATAGCCTTTTGACTGCATAAAGCTTCTTCAACAGAAAATATGCACACTAGAAGCTACTCATCTATTCAAAACAAGCTCAGTTTTTCAGTTTTTATAGAAGAGAGTTTAAAATAGTAGCTAATTTTTTCTCCATTAAAGACTACACGAATATATGGCACATACATGTTTTCTCTTCCCTGAGATGTTCGCCTTATTTAGGCCCACAGCAGAGTATTTCTTCATCATAAGCAGCTTTGCATAGCTGTTATAAAAAGTTTTCCATAATTTTACTAAAACAGCTAAGACATTTATACAGAACTTACTTTTCAGACAACTATGTATGCAAGATTTGAGAGAGATAAAAAATGAAATCTATTTGTGTACCCCTCCGTATGAATTATTGTGAATTGCAACAAATGCATACAACAGATTTTCTGAATAGCCGTGAAGAAGAAAAATCAGTTTAAGTCTGTTGAAGTACAATGTTAAAAATTATTTACCCCAAATTCATATTACCATACTGGTAAGCGTGTCTAATGGAGACCAAGCCACTTCTAAACTAAGTTCAGTAATTAACTTTTTGAATTATTATGAAGTCCACAAGAATGCTTCATTTTCCTGAAACTGATGTGTCACTTGACCTGAGTAAAGTAGTAGTGGTTCAAATCTGAGTTATTTGAACAAAGGGCTTCCAAATATGCAGTAACCTAAACCAAAAGCCAGCCTTTTTCTAGGATCCGGGATTTCTCATCCAAAACCTTCCTTTCCTAATTCTTATCTCCTCACCACTCAGTTGGATATTAATTACAAGGATAATTCCCTGTCGGTATCAACAATCATAGTTTGATGTTGTCTAGTACCTCTTCCCCATTACTGGAGGAATTTTGTTTACTTATTTTCTTATTTTAAAGGGAAATAGAGTTTAACACAGCTCTGCAGACTGGCCAGGGCTAGGCAATGACAAGCAGGCATCAATTTGCATCTACCATGCAGAGATTTAGTCTGACTGCAAAAGCCTGAGCCCTGCTCTCTGGAGAGCATGCATGCACATTGCAGTTCTGCTGTTGAAGATTTTGCTCCAACAGCGTTTCAGAAGGTGTGCTAAAGTGTACTGAAATCTACATGCTTACTCAGAATATCTTGAACACTACTATGATGCAATATGGCCTAAGCATACTAAAGCTGGTGCCATTTGATCAGGGGTTTTTTTCCCCAGATTGTATTTCTTATTATTAATTGCAGCAAAGTGCTCTAAACCAGATACACGTACAACAGCTGCTTTGAGAAGCCACAAGATATGCAACAGCATCTAAGGTACAGCTTATTAAGTTAACTGGTTCAAACAACATCCTACTCACCACTAAAACTGCCTTTCTAAAATGCTGTTTTCTAAGAAAAATGTCTCAGAAAAAACCTTAATATGCCATGGCAAAGTTATATTGTTTGTTTGGGGTTTTTTCTGAGGTCAGGAGAGTGACAGTGGCACAGAGCAAGGATCAGAGGATAGAGGCAGAATGCCTTAGATTATTTACTGACTGGTTTCAACCTCTGCAGCCCCCACCCTCCCCCCAAGCTTACAATGCTGTCTCCTTCCAGCATGTGCTCTCTAAGCAGGATACACTTCTACAAGTCTCCCCCCTCCACTGATCACACTGCAGTCAGTCATCTTTCCTTAATTTCAATACTGACATGCCCCAAAAAGGAGATTCCCTGATGCTCCAACTCCATTCCTTGGTTTATCTGGGAAGACTTGTCTGTTTCATGAGTGTTAATCCTGTTCTCAAAATTCAATCAGTATTTGCTAGTGCAATTTACCAAGCTAACTCTGTGTGTATCGGAGTTCCTTTATGCTTCCCATAAACCAGTTAGCAGGGTTTTTTTCCCAAAAAAAAAAAGCAAAGTTTCACATTACCAATCTGGTGCAGAGAGAGCTACTGTCATTTTTATGCCCCCCATATATCACTCTGTGCACCCTGAAGAGTTATACCACCAATCTGCAGCACGTCTTAAAACTTCTGGGATAGCTTTAGATTTACAGTAAAGGTGTAATAATCACTCTTGCTATACACAGTGTATCCCAAGGCTTGAGAAGCTGTTAACCCCAATACAGATGTCTAAGGTGGTACACTTGTACAGAGAAGGGAAGGACCACAGCAGGTAATCCTCAAAAAAAAGAAAAGTCACTAAAAGCACAGTCCAAGCAAAAAATAACCAACAAAAATCCTCCAACACATACCCCATACCTCACAAACACTTCACAGCTGTAGGACAGTGATGTTCAGTCATACCAAACAGACATTTCCCTACTCTTGAAATTCTCTTCAGTACCCCACTGCAGTAGAATCTAAGCAGGTCCTCTAATAACCAGACTGGGCTGATAGTGAGGGTGAACTGAGGAGGGTTATCATCACCATCTCTGCTATTACAAACAAAATTCGATCAGCTGTACTTTCTTTCTCTTTACAGTTTTTTTTATTTAGTTATTGACTACCATTTCAATGCAGATACACTGTATTATGTACCTTTGCATATATCAATACTTTGGAGTTCTGTTTTAATTAGTAACACTCCACCCAAAAAAAGGACAACTGTATCTTTCTGTGTATGTTAAACCACACATATTCTTAAACTCTCAATACAAGCCAAGCTCAAAACCTGAGACAGAAGATTTTATCAGGACTGTTAAAAGGGGTGACAGCCCTTTCCAACTAAGAGGAAGGCCAAAAAAAAGGGAGAGACAATTCAAATCCGTAAGTTCTCCTAAGCCCTTCTTAAAACATCCTGTATCTATGTCCCAGAAGTGAAAAACTTCTTAGTACATTAATCAAAGAGTAGCTAGGAATTTCTTCTTTCAAATTCTTTCACACTTAAATGATCCAGACTAAGCAGAGTTTACTGAACTACATTATCACAAAAAATGCCTCTAAAAATGGTGTATTCATGTCTCAACACAGAACTTGGACTGGAACCTCAGTAAGACTTACTGGATTTAAATTTTGCAGAACAAACAGGCAAGCCTGTAATGTAAATCCACAGTTTATTCTGCAGCCTTCATGAATCTCTCTTATGAAGCCATTCATCAAGACAAGAACATGCTTTGTGGTATCACCTGCACATATGGTCATTACCACCGTACCACAAAGGATTTAAGTTCTTTAAAAAGGAAAAACAAAATTAGTTTCAAATTCTAGTTCCCCCCATAGGAACAATATGGTACCAGAAGTAATATTATACCATGATAAAACAACATATTCTCTGCAAGAAGACCGCTGTGAAAAAGACATCAAGTCTAAATCAATTCCGACAACTATATATAAAAAGACACACAAAAGTAACATATTAATAAAATATTCTGAACCAAATATTTATTTTGGAAGAAAACAAAAATTTGTCTTATTAGTAAAATTTCAACTTTTTCAGGAACGCACTATCACCCAGCAAAGCAAATGCATGCAAACGGTGCCAGAAGTACGCAGGGGGGAAAAAAAATCACTTCCAAATAGCCAGTAGTTATTTAAAAAAGAGAGAAAAAAAAGAGGGGGGGGAAAAAAAAAACGAAACAAGAAAACCATAATCACAGTAACTTCACCTAAAAAAAATGAACACTGATTTTCCTGATTATATGAAGCATTACAAAAAGAAGCTAGAAAATGAAGCAGACAGGCAGAAAAAAACCCACAAGGTGCAAAACATTAAAAGAAGGAAATTAAAAGGCCACATGCCAATATTTAATTTCCACAATCAGTATTTCTGTTTTAGTTCAATGTAGTTATAATTTATATTAAAGAATTATAGAGACTTCCTGTTCTCTTTAGTATTTGCTCTATCTCTACCTTGCTACTGACCATAGGAGTTGCAACATTTTTTTTAATATTATCTATTTTATTATTGTTAAGACTATAAAGAGGTGAGGTTTAGGTATTCAAAAGAACATAAAAATGTTTAAAGTACTCCTATTATAAATTCTATAGATTTAACTGCAAAAATTTATTTGCCTTGCTATATACATACATATGTAATACAATCTCAATTATCAGTATGGCCAACAACTCAGCAAGGCTATCAGTCCTTAATTGGGTTTAATAGAAGTTTGCTAAACATGGGATTTTACTCTTGTTCATCTTCCTGAAGTACACACCACTGAGTTGTAAACCTTGTAATTAGGAAAAGTCTAAGGAGGACAAAGCAATTAGAAAACAGGTTGGCAGAAAACCAGAATCCAACTTTCTTCAGCATTAAAAGCATATTGCAATAAGTAGGACTCAAAAATAACCGGTATTTCAATATATTTTATTTAACTTTTACACTAACACACAATAATGTAACATTTCACTGAAATGTATAATGATGATTAGATGATGATGTAATTGAAAAAAGAGATGATCATATATAGCACAAAATCTAAACAAAAAATTGTAGAGTTTAAAGGAATTTCCCACAGAAGAAGGATGGGAAGATTCTTTTACAGGCTATGAAGTTTGCAAGTTGTCTCTGATAAAGAGGAGTATGTTCAGGACAAAACAGTAAAAGGAAATAATGAACCACATGGACCAGTCAATACTATTCAAAGTGTCCTACAACCTAATTTCGACAAAAACTGTCATGCTGCATTGGGCTTTTATGGCAAGGTTTTGGTACCAGGGGTCTACAGGTGTGGATTCTGGCCCTATGTCTGACAGAGCAAATGCCAGACAGCTCCAAGACAGACCAGCAGCTCACCCAAGGCTGAACCCACCTGAAATGTGGAGGCACTCCTGGGATAACACAGTTAAGAGGGGGACAAATTACTGCCCAGGAGTAACTGCAGCCAGAGAGATGAGCAAGACACCAAGGTCAGTGAAGAAGTAGGGGGAAGAGATGCTCCAGGCACCAGAGCTGATGCCCATTCCCCTAGTCCATGGTAAAGACCATAGTGGAGCAGGCTGTCCCTCTAATGCCCATGGAGCATTCTTGTAGAGTACAATGAGATCTGTCATTATTCAACTCTCTATGTTGTCCTCTGAGTTAGGTATTTGCTAGCACATGAACAGGAAGGAAAGAGCACAGAGCCTAATGGAGCAGACTGCTAAAAAGGCAATGTGATATTACAAGTAGATGAAGCATGAGCTGTAATTTCATTAATTACCAGCTTAAATGCTTAGGTTCAGTGACAGCTCAGCACACACAAGTGAATTTCAAAGGAAAGATTTTCTAAAACTTGTCAAATTATTAAACATAAGTCAATGAAATAAAACTTACTGGACCATCAGTGACACCTGACTGAGGTCACTGAATCACTCACCGTTCTAACTCTTAAACTGTTCTCCATATGATAAATCTCAAAGTATTTTGAGATTTTATGCAATAAGAAAAATACCAAGCATGCCTGATAATTACACAATCTATACTATAAGAAAGCTCCTGTATATATAACGGAATGATTACATAATGAAGTTTCAACAGTGGAAGAGAAGGAAAAACACATTGACTTACTTTCTCTGTAGTTACAGTAAGAGATGGAACCAAGGATGGTGAGGACTCTGACTGCTTCTTATATTTTTGCTTGTGTTTATCTTTCTCTTTATATTTCTGTAAGTTACAAAAGAGAATACAATCTAAGCTCAGCTTCATCTTTAGCATAACCCATTTTATGCAGCATCACACATCATCAAAATCTGAGAGTAATAACATCCTGCACTATTTTAATGTAAACATTTTTTTGAATTTTTATAATAAAATTTTATAAAAGCAAATAAAGTAATTATTTATATTTGCTATCAAAGCACACAAACTGAAATTCTTCAATTATAGGCAGCATTTATGAATCCACTGTTGGTTAATTTATCCATCTTCTGAATAATAAATTAATCATCAAAAGAAACTTGATTAAAAGAAGAGACATGGCTGCCGTGTCAGAATTTTTCCTGTATTTCTCACCAACGATTTCTATCTTCCTGCATTTCTGTACCTGCATGGTTTTTTAATGGGGTACTACTGCGAATTAATTCAAGTTTTAGCTTTGGCTCCACTATTGACATCTTTATGCATAACAATGTGAAATTTGATTTAGATTTCATTCCCAAAAAGGTGCATACAGTTTACATACTAAGTATCTTCCATGTTAAACTGGACAAAATACCAAAAGCTATACCACTGAAGCCTGCTTTCTAAAAGAGAATTTATTTATTTGAAATACAACATGAATCATTGGCAGTGTGAATGAAATTGTGTAAACAGACAGAAAGTAACTGCTTAACTCAGAGCCTCTAGACTGTAAAAGAAGTCTTCAATATAGGTAGACATCAATTCTTCAAGGATTACAGACGCAGACCCAAATTGGTTTTGTTTAAATAATTCAAACACAAAGAAAAAGCCCAAGTCTGACAAAATTAACAATTCAACTTAGAACACAGGAGTCCAGTATTTTTAACTTTACCAAGGTCACTTTTCCCACAGTATCATAATACAGTTTATTTAGACAGCCAACATCAGAAGACACAGGGAAACTGCAGAGAAAGTTACTTGTAAACTACTGGCACTTAAGTATTTTGCTTCTTTATTAGGTATATATGAGCACACACACAAAACACAGCAGAACAGCATAATCCATGGTTATTTGTTCAGAATGAGTGCTTCAACAGAAAGGTACCCAAAAAATGCATACATATGGATTCACACAGGGGCTTTTAAACTCCCACTGAGAGCTTGAAAAGATGAAGACACATAAAATGTTTAATTCTGAACAGCCATATGAAAACTCAGTAACTGTTTTCAATCTGAAAAATTTATCCATGCTGATCTTTAACTATCAAAATTATTACCCAGACTGTCTAAAGAAAACGTAATTTGCTCAACAGCAACTGTACAGCCACTCTCATGAAAGAACTTCCAATTTTGCCAGCTTAGTCAAGAAAATTCATGAAGTACCAAAGCCATCTTCACCAAAATATCATGCAAAAATATACTTGCTAGAATACAAAAGGCAAAGTCCTTTGGATGCTTGTACCAGTGTTCTGGTTGGATAGCAATGTGGATTTTGTTTTTCATAGCAATGTGTGCATGTGTCATAATTACAACAGTATATACCATAAGGTAGAATTTCAGTTGTTTAAAACCTAACATAGGCTTGTTAGGGAGATTTAGACCACAGATGTTGTTTCTGTTTTCTTGGGGGTATTTTTTGGAGTAGGGACTGTTTGTTTGGGTCTTTTTAGGCCTGGAAAGTACACATTTGAAAGAAAAAAAATATGGAGAAGGGAGCCAAATGCATTGCAGTCTATTCAATAATTTATTGAATATTAACAGACTCAAAATTGCCACTCATACTGCTAGAAAACAAGCAAGGATGAAAACAGAAGCATCTACACCAAGACTGCCATGTTAGCATTCAAATCAGGTGATTCAAATGCCTTTCATCAGTGCTAGTTACCCAGCTTACTGTATCATCAGTGTACATGTTTCTCTAAACTAAACAACTTCACTGAACCCCAAACAAGCCTCAAGAAGGAAGCTATGAAATGGAAATCTAAGCCACTGCCTGAGTTTCTTCAGCTTTCATCATTTTACTAAGAAATTCAAATCCCCCTATAGATTTTTTTTATTTATAATTTTGGAGCCAATGGGGAATGATTTTAATATACTTTAAGATAAAATTTCAGAGCAATATCAGTAAACAATAGGAAACATTTAAATGAACATGTTTTACAATATCTTCTGTTGACTTTCTAGTGTTCTTTTACTTCCAGTGTTAATTTTGTCTGAAAGGCAAAGAAACATAGAATTCTGATCAAAGGAATAGTCAGGAGGCCTTCAAATTACATTCTGTAATGTACTGAAATCACTTTGATAGTAGTCTCAACAGAAAAGGATGTGTCAAGAAGAAGGAGAAACTGATAGAGGGAAGGGGGGGTATAAACGACTGAGCCTGGAAAGAAAATGCTTTAAGTTCTGTAAAGTGAAGCATCAGCAACCAAAAATTCTTTTCCCAGATCCAAAATATCAACACAAAGCTTGCCAGGACAGCTTACCAAGGTTACAGTTTACCACTCAAGGCCACTGGAAGGGTACCCCACCCAAAGGCCCTTTTGCATACAAAGACCTCATACAAAAGTCTCCAGTCCTTAACTCTGAATTCCCTCCTCCTTTTACATTTTACCTCCTGTAACAATCTTTCCTCTTTTTTATTCCTTTTCTTTTTTCTTCCAAAGTTCAGAAGTCCTACTTCTGAATGTGAATTGATTCCAGATGCAAATAACATCAAAGAAGTGGAGAACATTTCACTGTAGGAAAACCTTTGACAGGAATGCTAAGGTTTTGCACTGATAAGAAAAAAAAAAATTCAGCAACAACCTGCTGAGATTAAGAGATATAGCTCCCACAAAGTGACTCCTTGCAGCTGCACCCTCTTCTCACCACAAAGATGCATACGAAGTGAAGTAAGAGTTCTGAAATATTCACTTTTGGATCTAGAAAAGGAGTAACAGAGGGATATGAATTCCCACAATATTTAACAAGTATGACAGCTTTCAGTCAGGTGTGTCTCAAACAACACAAAAACTAGCCATCTTCTCTACTGCCAGAAAACAAACACAACAGACAGCTGCCCCTTCATGGACATCACTGTATGCTTTTCACTTTTCTACATGAAAACCCACCATTCTAGGGATAGTGGTGTCAAGTGTCTGACCTTTTACAACCTTTACTGCAAGGCAAAAATGGGAGAAATTACTTAACAAGGGCTGAAAATAATATTGCTAATAACTGAAAGCTAAGGGAGCCCTGGAGGGCAGGTAGAACCCAATGTATTCCATTTATATATTCAATTCTTTTAAAGATCCCTCGGCATGAGTTCAGATGTTCCAAGTATCTGTATGTTAACATAGTTGCAGAGCTGATAAATACAATGCTACATTCTGTAAGAACAGGATTTAGCAGAAGAAACATTCAGAGGAAGAATACATTAAAAATTACACAGCCAACTACAAAGTTGACAAAGGAAACTTCAATCTTGGCACACAAATAGGGAAGCTCAACAGGATGAGATTCAGGCAGCTCCTGAAACCTTACTTATTTTAAGAAAAATAAGGTGCAGTGGCCATGCAGCCATTGGGTAAGCAGCTGTAACATTATTCATCCTAGAACTTGAAGAGCCCTGATTTATGATGTAGCTAAATACCAATACAAAATACCTTGAGTTCATATGTCATGATTAATCAGAAAGCTTTATTTATCACAAGGGATCTCATTTCTGGGTTTTGCTTCTTATCTAAAAAAATATGTAATACCTTCTTAATTCCAATAGCTACATGCTGCAAGATAAGAAACCAAATATGGTACAAGATTTCTAGAATTCTGTAGCACCTTCTGCACATTGCCCTCTTGTGGGAAAGGGAGCAGGAGGTGAAGAAGGCAAGAAAACCACACTTTTGCTGCTTCTGTTTCTTTCACAAAGGTTCAGTCTACAAAACTTTTGCATAATACGATTTCATAAATACAGTTGGTTCCAGCTCTTCTGTTTTTTAGCTCATTTACACATTGCATCACTCTAAAGACCAGCACTTACTCATTTTCTTTACTGTACCTTCAGAGGAAACATCAGACTACTGACTGAATACAATCTCATTGAAACATCAGATTAAGGATACATGTATGATTTTATTTAAGCTCTAATCTGCTATCAACAGAATAAATGTTATCAAATATTTTTCCACAGTTTGGACCTTAACATCTGGGAAGACTGAATAATGCAAGTAAATGATAGCTTCCAGGAGAGACGGAATGGATGAGTTCAGCTTTTCTCTAATGGCATTATTAATCCATAACATTACCATGTGGAAGTATCATTTAACTTGTTCAAGGTATTTACACTTACTTGAAATTCATTTTTGACTCAGGAAGTCACAGCCCTCTCCGAAGAGGTTACCAAGGTACTTCATTTCATTAAGCTACCTTCTGAAGTTTGGCATTTAACAGTTCACTGTTACAAAGGAAAAAAAAGGTTTCCTGATCTCTCACCCTTCCCACACTGCTTAGCTTGTCAGACTTTCTGTGTGCCAATTCAAACTGCTGAAATGAGCACCAAAACCCAAAGTGGATAGTTTTCTGCTGTTTTAGTGAATTGGGCTAGTTCAGAGAAGGAACATGAAACACGGGTAGTAACAAGGACAAGAGGAGGTAGACACAGGACAGAGGAGCAAGAGCTCATCTGCCCAGGTATCAGGAGACCAACTTCTATTTTGGAAGAATTAAAACACATGCACACTATCAGCAAGCACCAGTGACCGGCCTTTCAAACAAAACTGCTTGGGCTGACCTAAAACAAAAATTCCATTTTTATCCCCTTCTCTATTACAAAAATCACAACCCCCCTCACCCCCCCACTACCTCTGGTTGTGCAAAGTTTTCAAACCTTAACAACATTTCCAAATTCAGGTTAGATATAAGGAAGAAGTTCTTTACTGTGAGGGTGGTGAGGCACTGGAGCACATTGCCCAAATAAGTGGTAAACGTTCCATCCCTGTCAGTGCTCAAGGCCAGGTTGGACGGACTCCTGGGTGATATGGTCTAGTGCGAGGCACCCGTCCATAGCAGGGGGGTTGGAACTAGATGATCTTAAGGTCCTTTCCAATCCTAACTATTCTGTGATCCTATGATTCTTGTGAGAAAAGTCATCTGAATGACTAAATCACTGATTCTTCAGTCACTGTTTCTGACTCCCTCAAATAATTTAAACGTATCAGAACATTCATTAGCACAGAGTACTCAGATTTGCGCTTTTGTCTTTTATGGATATTTTCCACTATCTCTTCATCACTGAAGCTTGTAAATCCAGAGCTGTCACCATCACAACTAGCATCTTTAATAGAAAGCTGCACATAGTTCTTGCTAATTCCCAACACAAGACCTGCTTGGCCTCTTATTTGTGACTGGCAGCTATTAGTAATATAACCATAACAATTCCAGAATGAAAAATGCCTATGGTCCTCAAGCTCAAATTCAAACCTTAATTTACCTTGTTTTGACAAGAATGGCCCTTGCTCAGGCATTCATCTATCTATCATTTTATATGGTATAAACCACAACAGGAAAATTAAACACAGTAGCAGTGCTGCTGCAGTCACAGTAATAAAAGGAGATAGGCTCAGAATAGTTTATAGGTGGAGGTGGAACGCTATTGCCAGCATTATTCAAATACATTGAGTCAGCTCTAAGCATGAAACTTAAGTACTAATCCTTGCTGCAATTACTTAAAAGACTCAAAAAACTCACTTCAATTCAGGGATAATGGTCAGATCATCGTCAGAATTTAAACTGTTAGTGGTAAAAAGACTCAAAAATCAATTATAAAAATGCCAGTCAAAGTTTCTCTTGGAATCAAGACTAATGCACAACTCTTACTAATATGCTACTCTTCTTTTGAAATTTAACATTAAAATGAGCTTTTTCTGTTATTTACACTGTTTAATGTTAATGGTTAGTGATGGATACTCAGTGCTAAACACTTAAGTAGCACATTATAACTTTAAAACCGATTCAGGATTAACTAAAACAAAACAACTATTTATGCTCATCTCCATTTATTCCTATAAAAATTGCAAGTATTTAAAGCTTTTTAACATGTGTTATGTTACATACTGTGAAATGCTCTCCTGTCTGTGAGGTAACTTAAAGATACCCATCAAATATATGTTAAGAAATAGGTAAATGGAATGGCAAAAAGAATATCATGGCTCAGCTTGCCACTGTAGTTCATCTTTAACTGCATGTAGTTTACCAGCACTCAAAACATTGTACCTGGTGAACCACATATGCATACATCTTCATTGGAAATTATCAAGATTATGTTCTAGAAACTATTACACAGTGAAAAAAGTACAAATAATCTTGTATTAATCTAAGATCCAAAGCAAAGAAAAAGAACATCTTAAAGCACCTTTTGCTTCTATATTCCTCAGAGTTATAGCCACAGAATTTGTGCATGAAGGTACATTGCTGAAACAAAACAAAAATCAAGCAGTAACCTTAATGACCTATTTTTAATATTCGGTGTCATCTAGTTTTTAAACTAAGACAAACAACATTGCATAATTTTCTCAACTTTTCTTCAAAAGTCCAGCTTACCATTCACTCCAGTTATTCAGATGTTACTCTCCTCTATCTTATAATGTGGCAGAGCACAAACACTGAGGAGTTAAGTAAATAATGCTACAACACACTGAACTTGTATAAGGACCAAAATCGTAATCAGACATAAAGTCTTTTCTTAAAATTTTGTGAAGATAGTGGTGAAACTGAAGTAATACACTGTTGTGGTTTAAACCCAGCCAGCAACTAAGTACCACATAGCCAGTCGCTCACACCCCACCACTCCCCAATGGGATGCAGAGGAGAGTTGACAAAAAATGTACAAAACCCATGGGTTGAGATAAAACAGTTTAATAATGGACATAAAAGTAAGATATAATAGTAGTAATAATAGGAAATAGAGAGAAGGAATAAACACAAGTGATGCACAATACAATTGCTCATCAGCCACTGAACAATGCCCAGTTCATCCCTGAGCAGTGATCTGCCCTTTCAGTTAACTACCCCCAGTTTATATAGTGGGCATGATGTGCTGTGGTATGGAATACCTCTTTGGCTAGTTTGGGTCAGGTGTCCTGTCTCTGTTTACTCCTGGCTTCTTGTGTCCCACCTCACTGACAGAGCCTGAGACTGAGAAAGTCCTTCATCAGGGTAAGCATTACTTAGCAACAACTAAAATACTGGTGTGTTATCAGTGTTGTTCTCAGACTAAATCCAAACCACAGCACTGCACTGGCTACTCGGAAGAAAATTACTCTATCCCAGCTAAAATCAGGACATATGTAATAATAGCAGAAATAATAAACAACAAAATAAATAAGATTAACACCTCATTACATCTCAAGTACATCACAGCAGTTTTTCAATGAAGCAGACAGTCTTTTGGTTGGTCCCTGCAGCCTAAGGAAGACATCTGGACTAGCCATTGCTTTTTCTTTTAAAAGAAACACTACTCGTCTGACGAGCAGAGGAAGAACTTGCTATAGTAGAGACCTACTCAAAATCCTGATTCTCGCAGTACTGCTCAAGAGATACCTATAAAAATCACTGTGAAGCAGTAGCTCAATGAAGGAAACAAATAAATAACAGAACTTCTTTAGATGAATGTTTGGGGATTTTGCTACCACTGGAATTTCAGTTTTACAGCCTACAGAGTTATCACTGTTACTAATAACTATTACTTCATGCACAGGTTCTGCTGTTGTGACTTAGATTTCTCTCACAGTGCAAAGTAAAAGACCAAAATGTGTACTTTGAGGGAAAAAGACAACTAACACAGCCTCTCAAAATCCTACAGCTTGAAGGGTAGTTTTTAGGTATACCCAAGAGTGGTGCATTTGTCATTTTGATTTCACAATAATCAACTAATCCCAGGTACCAAGCTTAATACAATTATGAGGTGCTTGTTATGTCATCGTTAGCATTACTCTTTTTTCCATAATCTATCATAGAATCATAGAATGGTTTGGGCTGGAAAGAACCATAAGATCACCTAGTGCCAACCCCACTGCCATGGGCAGGGACACCTCACACTAAACCATGTCACCCAAGGCTCTGTCCAACCTGGCCTTGAACACCGCCAGGGATGGAACACTTACGCTTCTCTGGGCAACCTGTTCCAGTGCCTCAAATATTATGAAGACATAATAACACAATCACATGTTACTATAAGGTTACAAGGTAGTCAAATCAGTAATTCCATGATAAGCATGATAATGTAAACAGAAGTTCCTACTCTTCCTCTTACTAAAATAAAATACATGTGCTGTATTCTTTGTCAAGCTGATACAAAATACACAGCACAGATTAACACAGAACTTCAGCAGGCAACAAATCAAACAAGATGCCTTCTCTGCTCTTAATCATGCAGACTTCAAAGATATGTATTATGGAATATACTCAGCTTTCTAATGACATTTGGTTTACACAGACACACTCTGCCAGTCCTCCCAAGTAATCAGACTTTCAATCCACACAAAAACTCAGCCTTAGGAAACAAAACCAGGTTCTGCAGCTCATCAATAGATATTAAAGACCATCTGTATATATACTGAGCTACATATGGTATGTACCTATTGACCCTTTTTTAAATGTGTTTTACAGGCATTCTTTTTTCCCTTTAATTGAAGTCAACATGGACAAGCATTACCATCCATGCCACCCCATTCTCATTTGAATAATACTCATCTAGCATTACACCACTTTTCTTCTAGTTATCTTTACCATTCTTCCAATTTTGCTCTATACTACAAGAACAGTTGAGGATTAAACAGTCAAAACTATTAAACTGATTAACAAAAACTTCTAAAATTATAAAAATGCAGTGAGATGCTGCATTACTGAGATCAGTCTGGCATTCCTCCACCCCAATTCCTCCCCCAAAAAACTATACAAAACCCACAGTGTTCAAATTAACAGCATTAAGTTTATGAAATGAGGCAATTAACAGAGGAATGACATAATTATAATTGCCTTTGTAACACTTTGCTTTATACTGTGCTATAAAGGATTCTTCAGGACTAAAACAGAAAGTTTCAGTTTTTTTCTTTTCCCCCAAAGAGAAAAAAAGGAAAGCATTGCTTATGTAGCTGAATGGTAACTCAAGAACTGCAGTATGTCCCTGGTTTTGCCACAGAATCTTATGGGATGCATAGCAGGTCGATTTTATCTTTTCACAGCCAGTTATTCATACAGGGAGCCATCATAATGAACACTTGATCTGAATGTTTAGGACTTGATTTGTAACAGCCCACACAGAGCATTAAAATACATTAAAAAGCATCGAGTGCCTTTCTCCCAAATGAAATTCATAGTCTTGACATATGAACGTAGGGTCCTTCACACCATATTGGGGAAGTTTATGCAGTTCACAAGTTTTACCTTCTCACACACTTAACAAACTCACAGTTACAGCGGAACACACTGTACATCATGCAGTTTCAAACTCTTCTTAGATGTTTAAGTTTCTCCCACCAAAATTAGGGGAGGTGTAACATTTCTTGAAGAACAGGATAAGCAGCAAGCTCATGCCCATAATGCATTCCCTTCAGCCAGTAACTCAGTGTTTAGAACACTTGTTCTGGCTCCTGCATATGAGGTTCTCCTCTGACACGCTCCAACTTCTGTAATAGTGCCCTGGGGCTCCTCCTCCCTAGTCTGTTCTTTTTTCCCCTCTTCAGTCACCACTTCTTACATATTTGAAGTCTTCAGTTACAAGCCCCTTTTTGTTTAATTTGCATCATATTAGCCATCATAGCAGGGAGTTTTAAATTTCTACTTCCTGCTCAGCCCAGTCCAAAGCTGAAAGACCTTTAGTAGAAAAGGAATTTGTGTAATTCAGCTGCTACATAATAGTTACTTACTATGCAGTAAATACACATTTTTCAGAAGTCGTAAACATATATGCTAGTAAGCTTGCCTAATTTTCACCTAAGTGCAAGAAAGACTTCCTTTACACAAAGGTCAGCCAAAGACGTGTTTGGTTCCTTCTTTAGTCCCTTCCAAAGATAAGGTTGCCAGGAACACGAGTAAAGCAAGCTATTCTTCAACAGCCTCATGATGGTCTCAGTTTTTCCCCTAAAAGCTTGAAGTAAACACCTGGACTCTGAAAAAAGGGGTATTATAATGGGATGACAAGCAACATACTACCAACCCTACTTATGAGGCACAAAGATGCATCTTTAATTAACTTCTAAATAACGGCTCTGCCATAGAAACTAACAATACTTAGTGCAACAGTAATCAGAATATAACTAAACTATTTATTCTGTAGCTTCAAATTCCTCATTAAATTTAAATCATACCAAAGGTTTGAGGTATTTTGTATTATTCTACCCTTGTATTTTACTATAAAGTTTGTGAGCACAGTGTCTAGAAGAGACTAAGTGCTCCTGGGGCAAAAAGGAGGAGACACATAACACAGACAGGGGATGGACAGAAATAAGGACACAACACACGAGATACCACCGTATCTGGGAAGAAAGATACACATTTTTACTGCAATGTGACAACAACCTAGACTCCAAACAGATTTACGTAAGTGGAAAATACAGTAAGTCATCCTAACCTTACTACCCCAAGATACAGTGTGTATATTTGATATACTGTACCAAACAACATATCATATGCCAAAGGTAGTTAAATTTATTAACAGAATGTGCCTCCACACCACACAGAATTCATTCATTGAGGAGCAGTATTTTGCGAAGCAAAGGCCATTCTTTAACTATGGAATATGTAAGGTTAAAAATGCCAAACAAAAGGCCTATAGCCACAAAAAGTTATGTGAACAACAGCTTTAGGAAACCGCAACTTTCCTCACATTTGGTGGTTTTAGCTAGAATAGTGTTTTGTTATTACACAACATACAAAGCAAATTAAACTTGGTAAGTGAACATGCTGTAAGGTACCATGGGGACCAACGAATGTTAGTGCTTCAAACTGCATTGCTTCACTTAGTATCATAGATGGAATCATAGAATAGTTAGGGTTGAAAAGGACCTTAAGATCATGTAGCTCCAACCCCCCTGCCATAGACAAAAGACACCTCACTCTACACCATGCCACCCCAGTCTCAAATCAAATCATGAGATCTTCCAGATTGCCATGTTTCAGTTCATGAAAGGTAGAAGAAACTTTCATATCCAATTTCTAGCAAACTTCAAGGCACAGAAAAAGGCAGGACTTGCAAAGGCAAGCCACAACATTAACTATTTCTAAAAGACCCACATTAAAACACTTCTAGAGCAGGAGAAGCCGAGCAGCAAGCAGAAAAAAACAGCTGATACATTGGCTGAACATGCTGTTACAAAGTCCCTCCAAGTATGCCCTGAAGATTTCCTGGTATTAGGACCTGAAGCAGCACAGTATCTCCAAAGCACTTTAAAGAAACAAACACAACAACAAAACCATACCAAGCAACAAAACTCAACAGCAACAGGGTTTTTGCACTACACAGACATATGAAACTGAAATTGAGCCTCATGCTCACACTTCAAGGTTTCTTCAAATTCAACTTCAAATTTTTGTCAATGCAAGCAAAAATCCATGCATGTATTTGGACAAAACATGACCTGAAATATGACACTGGTGAAAAACTAAACACATTAAGTTAAAATCTGGCAAATATTTGGTAAGGTTTTTGGTAAAGTAATTCTGTAGTCTGTAATTCAAGATTGGTTTTTTCCTACCAGTGTGTTACTAAGGAAAAAAAATATGCCAAACCCCCATACTTTTCTAATCTCAGTAATAAATTTAGGTGTAGAGGTACAACCACATGACAGTGCACTCTCTTGTGCACTACCAAATGAAGATGGAACTATTTGCCTACACCATTAACCAGATACATAATTACCCAAGAACACTGAAGATACAACATCTATCCAAAGTGGAAATAAGCATAAAAAGCAAATCAAATATTAATGAGCCTAAGGGTCTGAAGACTGACATTTGTTATGCAATTTCCTGTCACTATAAATAGAGCTCCTTCATACAACACACATTTGGTCAGTACATTTTCTGACTTCAAATTTTATGCAATGACTTTGAATAATGCAAACCCAAGTCTACCCACACCCACAGAAAAGTCTATTAAACCAGTTGTATGAGATATATGCTGGAAAGCAGTTTTGCATGTATTCTTAAAGGGCTAAAAAACAGCCAAAGTAAATTTACATTATGATGCCACTGTCTGTTATCAGTGGTGTTTATATGACAAATTTCCAACAGGCAACTATTAAAATAGAGGTAATAAAACCATGAAGGAATAATCATTATAAATTTGAAGTTATTTTTTTAAAATGTGAGTTAAATTGTTAAAAGAATACACCATTGACAGAAATCAGTTCTTCGTACCCTCACAGGAAGATTCCCAGGTGAATGACAAGATTTGCCATCACAGTGGGCTTGACCACTAGTACCAGTACGATATGTCAACAAGAGATGCAAGTTCTTTGGTGAAGAGAAGAAGAAATAACAGGTTCAAGCATACAAAATAAGACACACCTGTTTAGCAGCACACTTGCTAAAATGTCTACCACTGTTTTTCTATCCTGCCTAATCATGCTACCCAAAAAATCTCTAATGGAAAAGTAAAGCAAAGGAAGATGCATAAAACAGCCTTCCCAATAGATATGTTTGGGTGTGTATCCCAAAACAGATAAAAAACAGGAATATGAAGGTGCACATACAAATGCACTTGAAAATGTTTCCTCATTGGACACTAGTACCTCTAGCTTACCACCTGTGTCATTTATTATTCAGTGCTTCAGAAACAAGATTTCTTTCAAGCTTTTCAGCAAAAAATTAAGTTTATCAGAAAATGCTAATATTAAGCAGATGTGCCACATAATTAGCAACGACAAATCCACTTACTTTTTTCTCCTTCTCATGATGTTTATCCTGAGAGTGAGAGGAAGAATCACTTAAACTTTGATCATATGACCTATTAGATCCCCGTTTGCTCTTTTTCTAAAAAGAGAAAATATATTTATGGATAGAGAAAAGGAACCATTTGAATAAATAAGAAGTACAAAGCATTTCAACTGATAAGATGCCTTAGTGCTTGAAGAAAAAAAACAACTCAGTTACTGAAAAACTGACAAATTTGGAACAATTAACAAGACTACCCAAAGCATACCACGAAAAAAGCCTACCCTTGTATCAACTTTTACACCTCCACAAATCGGCAAGATATGCTTTCGACAAAAAAAAGAGATACATCCTTTTTAAAGGTTAAAAGATGCTAGACACATTTTTAAATGTGAGTAACACAGAGCAGAGAAGATGCTGTTCAGATGAGCATCACATGAAGCCACACTGCCACATGCCTCAAATGCATTGTAAGGTGGCTGTTTTATGGCTTCATGATTTATTATTCAAGCGATCCAACTGAACCATTTTCAATAAAACTGTTTAAAAAACTAGGATACAGAATGTTACGGTCATGTATGCATTTAAAGGTGTCAGACATAATTGCCTGTATTACTGTCATGTTTAAGAGCCCAGTCTGGGACTGCAAAAACTTTATGGTATGCCACTGTTATTTTATTATAACTGAGGTAGTATTACAAAGACACTTCAGGTCAGTTCTTTGCCAAACAATGTTTTCAGTGGTATAGCAGATGTATGCCACCCACCATCTTCTGTAGTAAATACTAGACACCTACATTTACCAGGCATCAACAGCCACAGTAATCCTAAGAGAAACACTAGAACACTTTATCTTGTCGGTCTTTACTGTTCTTAACTCTATAGCTTCATAATGGGAAGCTAACTAATTACATCTCAAATACAGTTATGTCTTCATTGTTAAACTTGCTTTTTAAATACATATATATAAATATTAGCTCAGGATAATTAAAAACCTTAGCTTAGTAAGGGCCCCAGAAAGCCCTGACTTATTTTCATTATGAAGCAAATTCATCAATATTCACAAGAGCACAAGCTTATCTTCTAGAAAGCTAAAATGGTGCACTGGCCCTGTGGTTTTACCTCAATGCAACCTACTCAGAAGTCACCCAAGTATTCACCTTTTTTAGCAGTGAAAAAAAGTAATCAGCAAGTTGAAGTACACTTACAGCAGTATCCGTACTTAAGTTGATATACTAAAATTTTCGTAATTTAATATTCATAAGTAACATTTTTAAAATATCACTAAGTCCTTCAAGGCCACACACTCACACCACATACACAGAAACAGATTCCTGGAGTTATCAAACTGGTAAGAAGCAAGAGGAAAGACTTCAGAAGTCAATCCAAAACCTATAGAAATAGCAGAAATTGTAAAGATTTTTGTTTGTTTAAAAAAAAAGGAAAAAAAAATCAAACTTCAAGTCACTTCCTTGAGGTTTTGTTTCATTGTTTCAAAGAACTTACAGGCAAGGAATACCTAACTGGCTACACACTGAGCATTAGAACAAGAGGAAAAACACTTTCTTCTTTCACCAGCAAAAAGCAATGGAGGGCTTCTTTACTCTCTAATGTACAAGGTAGCAAGTAATATATTCAATATTATTCTTAAATGAACTAAATTCCTAGAAGCAAACTAATTAAACAGCAGAAGAAACATTACAGGAACTCAGGTAAAAAAAAAACCCAACACTAAATGTGCATGCTATTTCTGGCAGAGGGGAATGACCCACACATCTAGAAAGTAATCACTTAGAAAAACATTTTCAGCCAGCACTTCTGTAACTGTAATTAAAAAACACTGTTTTAATGACACACAATCTACTTTCTGAGCTACAGGAAAATATTATTTCTAGTATTAACAGCAATTCAGAGAGGAAAAGTCAGCGACCTATTTTTTATAGAATTTAACAAATACGTACCAGTTTACTAAAATGGTATTTACAGTAGCCACAGTATTGGACGTTATCTGCACCATTGCCTTCTTCTTCACAAAGAAGTCCTGCAAACTGTGCACTAAAAATAAACCAAACAACATTCAAGGAAAGTAATTTTACATCAGCTTGCACCACAGTATCACAGCTGATAACATACAGATACTTGTATCTGCATTTAATAGATTTTCACACAAGTGACATGCAAGCACATAACCAATCTTTGCAGTCCACTGGAAAATATATATAGCTTATACTTTGGCCTAACATCTTTTTCATAGTCTTTAAACCACTTACACAAGCTTACAGCTTGAAAATCTACATTTATTATGCAGCTACTCCCACACATTAATAAACCAAGCAATTTACAATGATACTTAGCACAAATTGAAGCCAAAAACTATCTATGGAAAGAATAGTTTTTAACAAAACATACTGTAGATCCAATAGATCCAAAGACATTTTTCTGAAGGTACATACATCCCTCTCTGCTCTACCAGGAAAACCACCTTTTTTTAATAAGACTTCAATGATATAATAAATAATATTTATCAGTTTAAAAGACTATGGCAGGTTAATTTCTTTAAAAAGAATGACATGTACAAGTTTCCTTGCCTAGGCTAGTTATTACCTTACTCTACTACATTTTTCCAATCAGATTTGTTTTTCACCATTTGCAATGTTGATTTCTTTTCTTGTCAAAACCAGCTGTTCAGTTTCATCTGCCATATAATTTTCATTAGCATGATAACACAACGTTACAGTCAAAATTATGCATGGGAGTATTTAAATGGAAGAACAATATACAAGGCAGCTTATTTTCACTGCTTTTTAAAATCACTTCCCCCTTATTTATACTTTATGCTCCTGGGCAATCCAGAAATACTGCTTCGCAAATATATGTACACCTACAGCAGATGCCAACTCAAGAAAACATTTAAGAGGCTATCTTTAAGTAATGATTTATCGCCATACAAAAACAGATGGACTCAAGCTCATACTTCCTTAGACATTAGTTGTGTTAACCCAAAACTGATACACCTGACCCTGGATCTCTGCCTTCTGTAGTTCTCACATTTTTCTTTCCTTTTTTAAATATTACAGCAGCCTCTCAGTATCCTCAGTCACAGCAGTCTCTGTCCAGGTATAATTTTATAGTACAAACCTCAGGGGTTTAGAATCAAAAAATCCTAAGAATTGGCAATACAGTTTCTTTTTTAACCTAGTTCTCATGCACTTTACGGCATTCACTAAAAACAGGGGTTTGAAATAACAAAAAAATTGAAAAGGAATCCTGCATGCATCCAAGTGTTTGAAAGAAAAGAGACTGTCATCCAAAAACTTGGATGTATACATTTATTTCACATCTAAGTAACCTCTTTACATGGTACACATGCTTTGATAACACAATCCATTTGCACCATAAAAAGAATCTTGACATTGATACATCCAATGAAAAATCAGATGCTTATGAAAGGGTAAAGCCTGCCATATAGTCAGGTAATTGAAAGAAGAGTTGCCAAGAAATCAGTGCCTAAACTACAGAATTATATCCTTTAAGATATGCACAGGACTTTCCAAGTATCACTTGATGGCACTGAAGAAAATACATTTAAGTAATTTAAGTAGGTGTGCAAATACCATTTCTCTGACTGAGCTGGTCAAGAAGCAGCACACTGAAGCACTCATAAAACACACGGATAAATCCACAGATTATGTAGCTAGACAGTCTGTGTAAATCTGCTATCTATCTACTGCAAAATAGCTTCAGCTGAATTTGAAAAAACAAATAATGCCTGTAAATTTTGGTGTGAAACTCCTTTTGCCTCCGTTTACCTGTTGACATGTAACTTAAATTATCCAGCCTCTTTTAGAAGCCCATAAAGTGAGACAAGCATCTCCTGAATGCAAGCAAGCCTAAATATCTTAAAGTAGAATCAATCAGATAACGGACACAACTGTTTCTTCAACAGCTACACACAAAACCTAAATCAATAGCTCAGGATAGATGTGTACCATTTAGGTAAAACCAGTAAGGTGAACTGCCCCCAAATGTTTGGAAATACGTACAAGACAGGGTGAGACTAATGCATGTTTATGTATAACTCAGTAATTTTTCCCCACTGGGGAATCTGGTAAATCCCCAGAAGTACCAAACCAGCAGGTGTACAATCTCAAACATTCCCACATCCTCTAAAACATCATCTAAAAAAAATAACTTAAGGAAAAAAACAAACAACTAAACCTTATTCACAGGAGGATATGGATTTGAACACAACCCAAAGGAATACTATCAGAAAGCTTTTGCAGCTCACAAGAATTGGCTATGCTGTCCCTACGACATTGCTAGTAAAAATTCTGTATTATAACAAAGTTAGGTATTTCTACACAGCCCACTTTATTACATTTCTTTACTCAGAAATAACCTAAATAAAGAGTTTATTCATTATATTGTGTGCACTGATTCTTCCTGGAACATCAGAGATGTTAAATAATAAAATATACTTACCATGTTACATGAAAAGCTTGTCGACATCCATGTTTATTACATGTCATACAAGCACCAGTGGCTGCTTTACTTTCTCTGCCTTGTTCATCACAAATATAGCATGTCTATCAAAGAGAAAATACTTAACATGATAAGAAGCATACAAATAAATTGTGTTACAGATTCTTGGGTGAGAACTATTGGATTTTGCAGCTAAGCTTATTAAGAACTTCTTTTAAAAGTCTAACTATTTATGTTTGCAGAAGGAGATCACCTGGTAGACACTAGGGATTCATGTAACACTTTACCAACTCTGAAGCAGTACAAATACTAATTTACATAAATTCTATATCACTGTTCAACTAGCCAAATGGTTAAACAGCCAGTATTTACTAGCATTAAGCTTCAAAATTTTCCTTGCTTTCAAGCTTGTGTTTATGGCCTCTTAGATCACAATGATTTTCACATTCATTTAACGTTACCTGTATTGATGGCATTCAGAAACATCAAATTAGACTGAGTGCCCAATGGTACAAGGTACCATATGGTATACACACATACATCTACAAAACTACATACAGAAAAACTGCCAACAAAATTCTAATAATATATTTGGTGTAAAGTCTCAAAGCATGCTTTAATAGTCATATGACACTCAGTTATTTTAATTAAATAAGTTGATTAACAGAACTCTGTTTTAATTTCAGCATGATTTGGACAGCCTCATAAATATCTCAGAAACTAATCAAGCAAGAATCTCCTGTACACAAAGCTTAAATTAGTGTATCAAGCCCATTTCAACCTCAAAAACAAGGCAGAATGAAAACAGCCTGTCTAGTACCTGAAAATCTTATCACAGCATTTCTGTCAATTTATTAATTTGTTTTACTGGGATAGTGCAGCAATTTGTAATATTTTCAAACAGTTGTCAGTAACATTGAAGGGAACAAAAAAAAAAAAAGGACAAAAAGAATACGTAATATTTTATTTTTTTTTTTAACCATGAGGCAAATAAATGTGGATACATGCTGTATAGATTAGAATCATAGAATAGTTAGGGTTGGAACTTAAAAACANTAGTTAGGGTTGGAAAGGACCTTAAGAACATCCAGTTCCAACCCCCCTGCCATAAGCAGGGACACCTCACACTAAACCATGTCACCCAAGGCTCTGTCCAACCCGGCCTTGAACACTGCCAGGGATGGAGCACTCACAACATCCCTGGGCAACCCATTCCAGTGCCTCACCAGCCTAACAGGAAAGAATTTCTTCTTTATATCCAATCTAAACCTCCCCTGTTTAAGTTTTAACCCGTTACCCCTTGTCCTGTCACTACAGTCCCTAAGGAAGAGTCCATCCCCAGCACCTCTATAGGCGCCCTTCAGATACTGGAAGGCTGCTGTGAGGTCTCCACGCAGCCTGCTCTTCTCCAGGCTAAAAAAAGTCCCAACTTTCTCAGCCTGTCTTCTCACTATTGTACCAGACATCACTACAATCTCTCACCAGCATTTCAGGGAGATACATCAGACAAAGCTAAACCTCTTCCCATTTTTTACTGCCCTAATTACTGAAATGCCATTTAGAGAGATTTTATCATATCATATTTATGTGTAAAATTTAACAGTTTAAGAGTGGATTCTTAATGGAAGTATCCTCCAGCACTGGGCCAGTCAAGTGTTTGTTTATAAATGAACGGGAACCTTGCTGAGGTAACAAATACCAACAACACACTGCCACCTCTATAGATACTCCATTAGAAGATCTCAGATGAGAAAAGAAAAACTTCTTTCCCTCCTCCCCTGCAAAAAAACTGTCTACATTTAAACTGTAACTGATTTATTGCAATTGTGTCACAACCTCCCTTCTGTGAGGCAAAGAATGAGTAGAATAAATAAAAAAACATCAATCACAGGAGACAGAAAATACAGTTTAAGAAAAATTGACCATGACACCACTGAAATAAAAATATCAAAAGAATATAACACAAAACCATTATTACTTAGAAAGCCATGAAAATGAGTGAAATTCTGAAATCAGAATAACCTTTTACAGAGGTATTTAGAACAATATTTAACATGAAATGTCAGCTAACTAAAGCATTTTTGTTAACATGCTGGGCTCTGGGGTAGGCAAGTCGTTCTTGTACAGTTTCCACAAGACTTCTAAAAAGCATTCAACCCAATAGCTAATATATCCTAAAATCATACCCTAACATTTGAAAGATCAGAAAGGGGATAATCCTACTTAATTATTTTACTTGCTCCCTTTGTACATCAAGGTAGTGCATAGAGATAATTCATTTGTTTGACAGGGTCTGAGTCTGGCTGCTTTCTAGCTTTCCATAACATGACCTGACACATTTCAGATTTTAGGAACAAACAAGGTCATGATCTACCAACCTCATCTGAGTAACTATATTAAGTACAAGTAACTTCAAAAGTAAGATACCTCTATAAACAGAGAGTTCAACAGACCCCATAAAACTCAAGTCCCAGTTACAGTCCTGTTTTTTCAAAGTTCTGCCTTAAGATCTGTAATTTTTGTCCCCACTGAACTCTGAAAGAAAAGCAATGTAAGCATTCCAGTTAGTAAGCATGTAGTTCCTGATTTTCAACACTACATGCTACATGTGCCTCTGGACCCCTTCAACCAATTTACAGTAAAATGACTTCTTTTTTTCTGAAAATGATAAACTACCAGCTACATTATCAACAAGTTTAAACACAACATGCTGGACTGCCTACCCATTTTAACAAGCTCAGTGAACTTCTATTCTTCCTACCACAGTCATGAGAAGTATAAAACCTGATTCCTAACCCTCCATATGAAACAGGGCCAAAGAAAGTTCATCTTCCTGTTCCTGCATGGATGGTAAATTCTCTCTAAAGCTGAGCTTCTCATACTTCTACCTTCTCTTAGACAAGAAGCCTGAGAACCTTTGTCTGTCTTTCACAAAGCAGGAAAATAAAGATCTTCATGCATTTGCAAATCAATGCAATTTCTATACCCCCTCTTAAACCTATGGAATGTGGAAGTGCAAAACTGTGTGTCCCACTACCTAAAGCAGAGCTATTCTTCAGACCTCTTAGGGAAAGAAAGTACCTTAAGACTTCTCAAACTCACTGGAAAATACGCAAATCATTACACAAAGCTTTTGACTCAGTAAGGAAATTTTACCCAAAAAGGCAACAAATATCCTAGTTTCTTTAAGGTCAAAATACATATTTTGCAATACTGCCTTTATGTTCCTGTCAGTATTTTTCCGTTGAAGATTCAAAATGTAAACCTGCTTTCCAAAAGCATTGACAGAAGGGAACATAAGACAAGAAACGCCTTACAAAACAAAAAGTACTCTTGAGAAACTGTTTACTCATAACAGCTACCCAACAGCACTCCCTGCTTATAGAATCAAATCTAGGAGTTGTACGTAAACTTCTCGTTGTTGCAGCAAGTACTGAAATATGTCTAACAGCTGCCTTTAATACTTAGGCAGATCAAGAAACTCCAAATGCACTTATTCTTTAATCAGTTCTTAAAAGAGGTTCCTAAAAGCAGTAATTATATTCAATTACTACATACTTTCCAATGAACCTGAAATAGACAAATAAAGCCCACATAAAATAAATTGGCATAATCTATGCATAATCACCCAAGGAATAACAAACATTTACTAAATAGGAGAGCAACTACTAGTCCATTTGGTTTTGGAAGTGACTGTGTAAGAAGAGCTTTCCTGCTAGTTAACCCACTAAGCAAGTCATTCAGTGGATTCATTTAGTAATATGATGGCTTTTATCCCAGAAGCAGGTAAACTTCAGGGAAGTAACAGACAAATGCCTTGACATTGACAAGCCTCATGCTTTGGTGTCTGCTACGTTTCTTCTTGCATTTAAGATTAATGTATTTTATAATATTACATATTGCACACTGTTCAATAAAGAAGCTCATAGAAAAAACTGTGCAAATTAAGTACTATCTCCTGGCAAAATGCCAACGGTGTTTTTATTTTAAAGACTACAGTTTATGTTCTCCCTTAGGGTAATTTTCATCGGCCTATACTTTCCTCCAATTCCATATACTAAAATTCTATACGCATCCGGCTATACACAGAGAATTAGTGAGGACTTCACAGGAAATAAAATATTTGTTAAAATCATGCTGTTTCAACCTGAGCTGACAGACAGACTGAAATTAGCATTAAGCCTCTCTAAAAAAGAGAAGCAACTCTAGCCACTTCTTTTTAATTACGTTTACATTTGTTCAGAATGTGCAGGAAATGTTTTAAGAACTGTTTGCCGTACCTACCTCTCAAAAAAACAGCTTTTAGTTCCCATTTCCTTCCAAATAGATATAGGCAAAGTTAAATGCTTTACAAAGTTCCTGAACTTTCTTAAAAAAAAAAAAAAAGAAAAAAAAGAAAAAATTTAACATTTAAATAAATACAATTTCTATGTAACAGCAAGGATAGTGGGGGATGAAATTACTGCAGGCCACTTGAAACAGAATCAGTAGTTATCTTGGTTTTGGAGTACTGTTCAAAACTAACCTACTCGGGATCTGGTGGCAGTTTAGCCACAGCAGAACCAAACTTGGCACTGAGTACAGCCTTATCAAACAAGTTGGGAGAGTCCACAGTCCAGCATCTACTGCTTAAATTCTGTGCTGTTACAGCTAGGCTGCTGGTGGAAGTGCAATTAAATTGGTTTCAGGAGGTTTGCGGCAGCAACAGCACCACAGGCATTTCTTTAATTCCCCTGAAATCCACAACCACTATCAATAAAGATAATAAAATAGATATTAATAAATATATTATTCTATGCTATGGTATATTAATATTATATATTATTATATTAACATATAATAAAAATACTCATTTCCTATACCTATTTATATATAAAGACAGCAAAAGTTGAGCTCTATAAAAAGAGAGGAAAAAAAAGTAATTTCCAGGCTAGGGAAACTTTAACACTTCTGATATAGGTCTCATCATATTTTACAATATACTGTAGTGGCCTGTATAAGCCATTATAAATATAAAATAATATATAAAAATACCTATAAATATATAAGTTGAGTTTGGTACTGCTGTGACTAAACTGCCACCAGTTCCTGTGTAGACTAGTTTTGAACAATAACCCCAAACCCAAGACAACTACTCATTCCCTTTTCAGTAGCCTGCAATGATTTTATTTCCTACCCTCCTTGCTATTCAGAATAAATTGGATTTATTTAAATTATACTTTTTCTTTTTTTACTTCTTTTTTTAGTTCAGTATCTTCGTAAAGCTTTTAGCTTTGCCTTTATCAATTTGGGAGGAAATGGGAAATAAAAGCTGGTTTTTTGAGAAGTAGATATGGCAAACAGTTATGGTCAAGCACTGGCCTAAGTAGTTTTAGGCTGACTGTTAAGGAACATGAAAAATAGGCCCACCAAAAATGCAGAAAATTAAGAGCTAGGCAACATCAGGAACTTTTATCTACATCATCTGTATGGCACTAGTAATTATCTAGCAAGCAAAAAAACTCATGGTAAATTCAGACCAACAAAATGCAGATTGGAATTTCAGCAGTAAAAAATAACTATATATCATATATTTGGAACAAGAAAGTATCAAAAAGGAAGCAAAAAAATTTCTAACAAAAAGGAATTAAAGACTAAAGACAGAGGCCATAGATGGACTTAGTGAACAGTATTAAAATGTCCAGGGTACATTTTTCTTTTTAATTTCCAAGGATTTATCCATCCAGTCAATGGAAATTGTGCAAGATAAAACAAAATCCAAAGTGTTCCACAAAATCTTTTATTAGAGAAGAACCATTAACAATAAAAAAAGAAGTTATTACTACCACTCAATGAAAGATGTGCTATTGGCTCAGGGTTGAAGAGAGAGGAAAATAAACTCATCTACTACAACAAAGCTGTACTGCTTTCTGTCCAGGCACAAAAATTTTATTAGTTCTGCACTTAATCCTACTGTTGCATGTGCTTGCCAACACAGAAGAAAGCCAATAGTGAGAAGCCTACACAGATGCTCAGGTACTATCTAGTGAGAAAGCATGACAAGAGCCTAGATTTTTACTTCAGGTTTTTGAGATACACCATTATATAAGATGGGCAAAACACACTGACAGCAACTGTGAGAATCTGAAACAGGTAAGGAAAAGACCAAAGTCTGAAAAAAACAAAAGAAAAAAGGCCAGGAACTGGCCTCAAGTTGCTTCAGGTGTGGCTTAGATTGGATATTAGGAAAAATTTCTTCACTAAAACAGTTGTCAAGCATTGAAACAGGCTGCTCAGGGAAGTGATGGAGCCACCATCCCTGGAGCTATTTAAAAGACGTGTAGACATTAGGGCCATGGCAGACTTGGCAGTGTGAGGTTAATGGTTGGAATCTATAATCTTAGAGGGCTTTTCCAACCTAAATGATTCTATGAAGGAGGCAGGGGTGCATGGTGTAATTCAGAGATATAAATTGAGGAAGGGGAGCAGCAAAAGAGAGAGGTCACAGAGACAACATGAACAGGCCTCGTTTCCTCGCAGGAAGAACACAAGAGGTGATACATGCCTCTTTTCCTTTTTTTCTTTCTTTCTTTCTTCCCTAACACAGCCTATTCATCCTTTACCCCAGTGTCCACCAAAAATAAAGTAGAAAAAAGAAACTACAGGTAAAAGGAACACAAGAAAAATATGTAATCAAACTAATCAGAAATTCCATTTGCTGCCTACAGAAAGGAAAATACAAAGCAGAATATACTTAAGTCTAGTGAGGAAGAGGTAGCGCAAATGAAACAAGTAGAAAAACACAGTTATTGATATAGAACATTAATAAGTTATTAATAACTTACATTACTTTTCTTTGTGCTTTTTGTCCCTTTTATATTTTTAAATAAAGTATCACTGTGCTTTACAGAACATTCCATCTCACTGACACTTATTTAAAAGGAGTTCCTCTATAAGGAAATAATCCCACTAAAGTGAATACTGTTTTCAGAGGCAAAAGTCTGTAAGCTTTTGCCTTAATATATTAGCATAGCTTTTCTCCCTAAAGGAAATGCTTGCGAAAATGCTTGTGTTCATGTCAATACTTAAACCAGTATGACTTACTGTAATTAATAACAACATTTCAAATAAGCTGTAATAATATTTTAACCTATGGGAGATATTTAACATTCCTTTCAAAAGAAACTGTTATTCAAAAATCACAATAGTTTTAATTAACAAAACAGTCCCTAATCTGTAAAGAATAATGAGACATGGCAGATAACCTTACAGCTTAATTTAATAATAGCTTTCTTCATTTTTGCATTTATCATAAAGTCATAGCAGAAAACATACAGCATTACTGCATACATTTACAAATTTTACATGAACTGCATTCTAAGAAATGTAGTTTTAGATCATTAAAACTCACTAGTCTTAAAATAAACACCTTAGAGATAAAAAAGACATATAATTTATACCTTATTATAACGATCATGAGGAACAGACTGCAACACGATAGGTTCCATTGTAGAAACATTTGCAAACTGCACCTCGGGAATGTACAGAGCACAAACCACATGAGCCCAACCTACAAAAAGTTATAATTGTAATTTTAATGTTTTCTAGAAGCTCAAAGGACATTTCAATTATAATACAAAGAAGCTTTTATAACACTTTTTTCCACAAACTGTTTTAACTGTTTGGAATGTTACAGACATAAGTTACTTCAGTCATGTTTACATTTCATTTTATATTATCCAAAGTTTAGATAAGCTGTAATATATTTTTAAGTTTATTCAGTGGAGAATTTATATGAGTAACACTTCATGAAATACAGATACTAATTATTTATACAAACAGCATCACACAAACTGAAAACAGGTTATTTCTTTAAATGTCTTGGATTAACATAGTCATTGCATAAAACCTATGCAAATTCCTGCAAAAGGGAAATATCATCTGAACAAACTAGTATTCATACAAGCATTACCATCATATAAGACTTCTGTGTACAGTTTTTATTTAAACAAAGTCATTCAAATTTGATTAGACTCCTATATAGAAAGAAATCCCAACAGACACATACCCACATCCTCCCTGTAAAAAATGTCTTCATTCTTTAAAGGTCAGGCCAATTCATTTTTTTCATAGGAATATCAACTCCTACATCCATTCCTGTTCTAACTCACTTACTTGGGGTCATTAAAAAATGCTTAGTTACTTACCATACTGTGCTTTAACAACATTTCAAGAAGTGAACGTTCCTAATTGTCCAACATTTGATTGTATGGGGGAGAGGGAAAACACCAATTCAGAAAGAAACCAGATAATTTTAGGTCTTTTTTCCAATACTAAGATCCTGAGAGTTGTCAGTTTGTTTCAGTGGAGGACAGTTTGCCTTAACTGTAAATTTAGCAAAAGCTGCTATGCAGCTAACCCAACATATTAATACATTGACACTAATGACAGGATTAGAGTAATATCACACAGTACAGAGCTACCTTATCTGAAAGTGAATTTGGTGTAGCTAAGCATTTAGCATTAATTCTGTTCTTCCCTAAAGTTTTTTGCCATTAAGACCTTTAGTACACCTTAAAAATTGTCATGTATTCCTCCTACCCAGGCTTACTTGCATGCAAATATTAAGGACATAAAATGATAGACTTAAATAATTACATAACCTAACAGATTATTAGAATAGGTAAACAAACTAAATTACTGTTGTGCAAGCACATCCTTTAACTAAAGATAAATAAATAAAGCCAACACAACAACAAAAAACCCCACACAGAAAGCTCACCATACTGCCTCACTGCAGACCTTTTGGAGTTGTTTTCATCTTGCTCTACTGAACCTAAAGATTCTTAATTTCTTCATCCAACTGTACTTTGACTCAAACGGAGCTAAACGTTAAAGGTTTGTACTTACTTAGACTAGTAGTTTTGAGATTCTGGAATGGTATCTGGAATTGCATCTGTGGTTTTTTATTCTTTCCTTAAAGCACAAATCTTTTGTAGCTGTTTCAAACTAACTGGTATTTCCCTCCACGTTTACTACACTGGTAATTATAATCTGTATACAAAATGAAAACTGCACACACAACTGTACAGTTAATGTAACATGTTTCATTCTAGCAATTCATCTGCAACTAAGTACAGTATCTGTGCTGCTTCATCACTTTATTCACAATTAGTTTGTACAATTATTCCACACAGAAGAAGCATGGAAGTAAGAGTACAAAATATAAAGTAGAAACTGCCAACTTGAGCTGCTTTTACAAACTGTTCCAACAGACCACTGCAAAATTATCAGTGACAGACAAAAAAAAAACCAAACCCAAACCCAAAACCTATAAAACTCACAGACCTGTTTTGTTCTTTTCTCTACCTGAAATATGTTCAGGGAATAAATTTATAAGGGGTTTTCTAACACCTGCAAACTGCCCTAAGCCAGAGTCATGTTACTAGATAGATAGATAAATATTAACATGGTGTTAACGGTGAGTATTTCTCCTTAAATCTCCCCTCTAAAGATTAACTCAAACTCCATTCATCTAATAAAGCCTTCAAACCAGTAGAAGCATTACACATAAACAGATGGCAAAAGCTTTTACTACAGACATAATTAACCCTGGACTCCAGTTACATTTCCTCATAATGAAAAAATATTATGTAAATATACAACATATATCAGAGACATTAAAAGAAAAATCACTTAGTAAGCCAACTGAAATTTCAGTAAGTAAAAAATTTTTGCAAGAAACCACTTTCAGAAGTAACTGTAAATGAATATTACTCTATCACTATCAAAAACCCCAAAAAAACCAAAACCTATAATCCTAAAGTATTTTGATTTCCAAAATATAGACTACACAGCTAGGATAGCTGTGGGCAATAGCACACATTCATATTTTATGAAAACAAAACCAGTATCTATGTAATGAAATAAATCAAGTACCACAGCACTAAGACACTTTTTGAACAAGAGGTCAATAAGCACGCAGAGAACCGAGGACAAGGAATGGAATCCACTGATTTTCATCTGACATCTTTATAACCCAGATAATCTGGCCTTGCTGAAAAATCACAAAAATCTGTCCACATGGGAGGCTGCAGCACCCCTACGCTATCAGCCTCAAATGGTCATATGATAAAAGGAGCCTAAACTCCAGCATGAGCTCCCAGTAGCACAAAGAGATCCCGTACATAACTGCTTAAACATTCTTTTGTACAAATATTCACTAGTGAAGAAATACAAAATTGTCAGAGAGCAACACCCAGCTCACCTGGAAGAACCAAAAGAGGCAGAGCTTCAGCAGCTCTCCCTAAAGAAAGAAAAAGGAATGCATTTTTCCATAACAAGTGCGGTTAAGGACCATCTGCCTAAAGGTGCTGTGGAATCTCCATCTTTGGAGAACTCAAGAAGGTCTACTGACTCTTCAACAGAACTTTTCGACTTAAGGGAGGTGTAGAAGATTCAGTCCAGCCACATAAGGAACAGACAGCAGAAGAGGAAAACAGAAAGGAAGAAAACAATCATCATCTTTATCCCAAGCATCAAAAGACTAGTCACTCTTGCTACAAGAGTAAGCATGGAAGTAAGGACACCTAAAGCAAAAAAGTAAATGTGACAGCTCTCCCCTATCTCACTGATAGAAGGACAAGCTACTAGGACACAAGCTGACCCTACTTTTAATGTTTTCTGCAACTGAGCAGTTTCTTGACTATGTAACAGCAAGAAAACACTTCCCCCATTTTCTGTTCACTTCCTTCTCTTTTAGACAACCAGTCTCAGGCAGAGCACAGAGCTCATAATCCCAACACCATAAACTAATTATTGGCAGGTTCAAAATGGAGTGCTTTTGTCTGCTGTTTCTTACTGGGTGACAGTTGCCTACTTTGTCAGCAGAGATAATGAAGCATACTAAAAAAGACACCCATCCAAATTGTACATATAGCCCATAAAACCAGCAAGAATTTATAAGGTTCTACGATATTTAAGGCTACATTAAAATATGTATTTTTCAATTAACTCCATCTAAGACATAACGATAGTGCTATAAACTTCCTATTTGAATCTTGGTTAACTGTCAAATTTCATCAACTACATATCTCCTACATAGACACATTATTAAATCCAGGTCTTTCAAGCTTTTGCAATGTTTAAGTGTGAAAAATTCCATTGTATACCCATGTTTTAGAGTTAAAATAAATAAAATCCAGTGGCACTGTTCTACACAGCCCATAATATTTTTACATTTAAAATATTCTCGTATTTCTGTTGGAACTGAAATTATCTTATTACCATCCCTTTTGACCCAAAACACCACATAGAAATAACAACAGGATATTCTAAACTGTTACACAAACTTAGCCAATTTTCAATCACTTTTGTTCCAAATAAGTTTATTAAAACCATCTGTATAGACCATATCCTTTATTATTTACATCAATGATAAGCTTCCGCGCTCTTTGGTTGAGCATGGTTCGCATACAAACAACTGGTCACACATTTATTACTCACTTCTTTTAATTTTACTTATAAAATTTGCAGTAATTGCTAACAAACTCTTACTATTCCTGACTATTCCTTACTATTACTGAATTGCTTATACTCAAATTACTTTCGCTTTCATCTCCCATCCACAACAATTTTAGCTGGAAGGGAAGTGGAGAAAGGTGACAAGTTTTTGCAAATCCAGACACTGGCACCCTACAAAATGTTCCTGAAATTATGCCTATCCTCTGAGTTTGCTTGTTTGTTTCTGTGCATTCTTATCAGAACTGAAACTGAAACCACTGGAAAAAAATATATGCAGCTGGCTCCCACGTGCTGGCAGATTCACTGCCTCTTTTTGCTTTAAATGATCCAATTTTCTGCATCAATGTCTCCATCCAGGTATGGTATAATGTCATCAGGTTTTGATTATTACTTATTAGAAACAACTTATTGGTGACAGTTAAATTAAGATTTAAAATATTTACTTCCACTCTGCTTTCATGTCCAATAACTCTGGGAAATGTTGCTTACCTTTCTGTTAGAAACAAAAACCCAAAAAAACCAAAAAACCCAAATCCATTGTTCTTTCTAAGATACATCATACATATATAGCTAAGACACTTTCCTTTGGAGGCATCTTAAGGTACAACTTTAATCAACATTAAAACAACATCAAAACAACACACAAACCAACTGCAAGATCTAGTCCGATAACAATAACAATGAAAACAGTTTTATCTGATATCAACATTAAAACAACTCCAAGATCTACTCTGATGCTAACAATAATAATGAAACCAGTTTTATTCAATATCAGAAATTGGAAATACATGTTGCAAAGCCTTCAAAGTTTAAACATGGCTTATGAACTTCCAGCTTTTCTTTATTTCCATTTATCCCTCAGAAAGACACACTACTGAGTTTTGTCGATTTTTACATTTCATTCTGGTATGGAAAATGTTTTATCACCAGCACAGAATCTATTCAAACTTTACCAATCTTCCGCTGACATTTCAGTAAACTAACTGATTTTTAGCCCGCTAAAAATCTAGCAATACATACATACTTAGGCAGGTATAATTTGAATACACATTATTCATTAATATTTAGAGAAAAAAAAATCTCAGGCTCCAGAATCCTGACTGAAAATAAAGAATTGATTTCTTATCCCAAGGCAACAAAGAACAGGTAACTACTAATAATTTCACTACCAAAAAACAAAAGACTGTTGCCAACAAAGAACTCTATAACTAGAGGCTAACTCTACCAAAGTAAATCTCAAATCAATGAAGAAAATTCAGGGTGATAAACAGGCAGAACATTACCCATCTAACTAGACTCTTGCCTTTACAACTACCACTTCAGTGTTCAAAGCTTGATTCACAATCATTTTCAACTTAATTCATAGTACTTTTAAATTTTCTAGTGCAAAATCTGAAGCCTTGATTTTATAATTTTACTTCATAATCGAATAACAGCAACAGACTTCTAATCCATCTTGCCATCCAAATCAAAAAGCCCACCTATAGCTTGTGAACTCACAGGCACAGAGTAAGCACTACACTAGGGCTACGTCCCACAGTCAATGTTGAAGCTGTGCTGCAAAGCAGTAACAGACTGTAGAGACCAGAATCATGAAGTCACACCAAGATCCAGCCACAGTGCCAATCTGGTCCCCCAAGAGAGCTCTGGGATGTCATCAGCATCTCCTAACCATGCACTGATTCCAGAGTAAAATTTGCTTACGCATTCTGTGTAAGTTCCTGAAGAGCCTATTATACCTCAGTAAGGAAATCCTTATTTGTAACTACAGCTCACTCCTAAACCAAGCAAATGTATTATCCTAGCATGTAAAAACCTTTATTTGTTGAAATGTTAGATTCTCATTAGGACTGCTCCAGGTTACAAGTTAAGGATACACCTCAATCCATTTAGGGCTGTCACTGAAAGGAAAGCTCTCACCTTACTCCTCATTTTCAACTGTATATCCTTGCACTCCTCCCTGTAGTATAAGCTTGCCATGTGGCAGGGCAGATACAATTTTATTCACCTGATTACTGAACCTACAGGAAAACAAAAGTTTGCCTTCCAGTAATCAGAAAATAAGGTGATAAAATCCACACTAAGTTCATACAGTTACCATACACAAAACCACCAGTGCAGAAACACCCACTCATGAGAAAAACACAGTCCACTCTTCAGCAGAGGTCAACAGCTGTCCTAGATTACATGAAAGTGCATCCTCACAGTAGCTACAACGATCAGATCTGCTAACAGGCCCCAAGACTCAACTCTAACTCACTCAGAGGAGTGAATCCAGCACTTAAGACAGTTACTGTTATTATTTGCCAAGGGGTAAGATGAAGTACTATTTTAGACATTTAGTTACAGGTCTCTTCATTAAAGTATTCCATACAATTTAGTTTTGACCCTGATCTCTCAGTCCTGTAAAGTCAATAAAATCTGCAGAATGAAATCTGTCAGTTTAAGTTAGTCTTTTCCTTATCCTAATAAATACAGTTTCAGAGTTTGCTACAGTTAACATGGTCTTATCCACTATCTTGTTTTTCCACTCCTTTCAAAGGTGGGTAAAAAGGTGCTCACACCAGCTACTAAAGCTCTCACCACTGTGATTGGTAGTCAACTACATTGGTTATCTTGGTACAAATCACTGGTACACAGAATGAAGGGATAATTTCTGTTAAAAAAAAAAAAAGTTTGTATATCTATTCTGCTCTTGTGAGACCTCACTTGCAGCATTGTGTGCAGTTCTGGAGTCCTCAACATAAAAAGGACATGGAGCTCTTGGAACAAGGCCAGAGGAGGGCCACGAGGATGATCAGGGGACTGGAGCATCTCCCATACGAAGACAGGCTGAGACAGCTGGGGCTGTTCAGTCTGGGGAAGAGAAGGCTGCGTGGAGACCTCAGAGCCGCCTTCCAGTGTCTGAAGGGGGCCTACAGAGGTGCTGGGGAGGTCCTCTTCATTAGGGACTGTAGTGACAGGACAAGGGGTAACGGGTTCAAACTTAAACAGGAGAGGTTTAGATTGGATATAAGGAAGAAATTCTTTCCTGTTAGGCTGGTGAGGCACTGGAATGGGTTGCCCAGGGAGGTTGTGAATGCTCCATCCCCGGCAGTGTTCAAGGCCAGATTGGATGAAGCATTGGGTGACATGGTTTAGTCTGGGGTGTCCCTGCTTATGGCAGGGGGGTTGGAACTGGATGTTCTTAAGGTCCCTTCCAACCCGAACTATTCTATGATTCTATACAAAGAAAAGGCCCTACTACAGAATTTCAGCAAACTCCCCATTTATCAAAATTTGTTCCTCAACTAAAGAGCTGGTACATAAGAAAAATTCACTCTGAATCATCATTCAGCACACAGCTAACAGTTTGTTTTTGAAACAGCTACAGATTACATTCCACTGGTCCACTGAGCAAGCTAATAGCTTTAATAATTTTATCTGGCATGCTATGGCATTAATGATTCGCATCCCCCGCCCTCAAGAAATCCTTTTGTACAGCTAAAGGAAGAAATGTCATAAATATTTATCTAAAGTTCTAAAAAAAAATAAATTCTAGTTATACATTATGATTACTAACAATATAAATAATAAATACACAGTGTAGGCTATATGATATGTTTATATTACTAAAATATTTTGAATTGTTTATCAATTTTTACTGTCTTTCCCAGTTAAAACAAAACAAAACAAACCCACAAAAACTCCTGCAAATCTGCACAAAAGGACCAGAACATCTCTAAGTACTTCTTGCAAAACACATATATCTGAATGTGTACATATGACATTACACCATCTGCATTCTTAAGACGTTACTACCAAGAAAACTCATCAGAAGACTAAACCTGACAGTGAGAGCTGCTGACTCCAACAACAGCAGCAGCAATATGAAAACCTAGCATGTAATTTTTTTCTAGACATAGGAGATCCTGACGCTAACCCAGGGGATGGGAAGAGAGCCTGGACCATGACATAAACCCACTGCATTGTTAGCTGGCCTTTTCCCAAGCAGCTGCATGAAAGAAGTCTTGGTGAAAAGTCAGTCACACAAAGAATGCTGTTACACAGCATTCCTGATCATCATCCAGAGGAATCAGATTTCAAAGTAACAACTTGTACAGAAAAATCAAGCCTTTTAGGCTTACAGAAAATTGCAGACAAAGATTACTGCAAGAAAACTATTTAAATGGGAGATGAACAATATTAGATACAAGTGAGCAATAAGCTTAAAAACAAGACCGCATACTCAGTATTAAGACAAGACAGAAGAAGTGTAATGCAAAAAACTGTAATCAGATAAAATGGTCATGATTTTATTTCCTCCTCACTGAACGTCAAAAACCCAAAGGAAATTACTGCAACAGTTAAGGAAATATTACTGAATTGAAAAGGCCCAAAAATGTCCAAGAGCCAGCAGTTCTCAAACATCTTCAAACAAATGCTCACTTGTTGCTTTTCTGGTTTTCAAAAAATGTGTTTATATTTTGCCCAGCTACTAATCCACACACAAGAGCAGAAAGCTAAAGAAGAGTTAATCTCTCCCTCAATAGCCTTCTTTCATATAGGACAGCAAATCAATAAGCAACTCAAATACATACCAGTTTTTCTCATTTTAAAAAACTTTTCTATTCAGTAATGTGTTTAAAACCACATTGGTGCCCCTAAATGAATGTGAATGCCAAATTTAGCAAGGAATTCTGTCAATAAACACATGCAAAGAAAAAAATATTCCTTTTCAACTCAATCCTTCTGTTCTACTTTTAGTATCAATTAAATAGTCAGTAAGTCAGTAAGTAACATAACTGAGTTTATAAAACTGCAGTCTCTGAACACTGAAAAAGTCTTAATATTTATGTAAAACCAAATTCCACAAAGTGCAGATATAGGGAATACTATATTTTTGTACACAAAATTTTATCGTAGCTGTCACATATGCTAAGCAGCCAAAATACTTAAATATATTGAAAGCTTACTCCTAAAATTTCTAACAATCACCCTGATCATAACTGTGCATGTCCCACTACTCATAATAAATGAGTTACCTCAAATGTGTAGCTAAATACAGTCAACTCTTAATAATCCTTTGCATGGATAACCCACTGACAGATAAGCCACACCATGAATATTAGCCCAGGCTACACTCTGCTAAATCCAACTGTATCGTTTCCAAGATCTGTGCAAGTTTAGGAGCAGAACAACCATTTCACACAGTGTGAAGCAACTGAACAAACACGTGTGATCAGACCTTAGCTGCTTCTTTTCAGAGTCAGTTCAGGTCTCTGACAATGGAAAGCACAGGAGGGTCACTAAAGCAGACTAGGATGTGTTCTGCTCAAATCCAGACAGAATTATCTCTCTGGGCTCACTGCAGGTTCCAATTACAGTCACAGCAGCCACCATCACCAAGCCAAGAACAGACAGGCATCTGTGTACTTTCCAGTGGACCACAAAAAAGTTACGAGCAACAAAAAAATGCCATTTCCATTTGGTGCTTCACATGAACTCTTCAGTCCTTCCAGATCCAGATACACTAGCAACTTGGTGCAGAACCAAGTGCATTGAGTTTCCAACACTAAGTGGAACATTTCCAGAACACTGCCTAGAAACCACTTGCCCAGTACAGTCACTATTACCTAGGGTAACTGAACTTTCCCTATCCCACTTAACCCCCAGCAACCCAAATAGCCAAGAGTTAACTATGGCTATAAAAACAGCTAACACCTCCAAAATGTAAATTATCCATGTCTTCTCTTTCCAGAGCAATTGCAGAAAACAGTGCACTCAGTTTTAAGAACATTCTTGAGACAAAAGCCTTGCTAAAATCAGCACTTTCATTCCAGTTTCAGGATCTGTCCTAGTTTCACAGTAATGTGAATATTTAGGCTACTGAAAATATTCTGTAATTAATGAGAAAAACCTGTACAAAAACATGGCGACCCGTAATTACATTACTAGTCTGTGTTAAGGAACTCTAAACCATCCTGTGATCATTATGCAGTCTAGAGATTTCATGGCATCATTTACAGCAAATCTGCTTCTCTAAAGTTTCACACTCAGCTCTGGTAAGGATTATGTATCATTTGGAAAACAAACAGAGAAGGGGAAAGTTGATGGTCAGTTCTCTGTACAAAGAATGCCCAACCAGTCTGGGCTCCCTCATCCTGAAATGGACACAAAAGAAGAATATGACAGAGGTCTATACAGCCAAAAGAGGTTATCGAAAAGGTGAACTGCTCTTTGTCACTTCCTATCACTTTGCAAGTGCCAAGTGGCATCAAACAAAGCCGCGAGGTAACAGGTTCAAAACAAACCAGTGTACATCTTGACACACTGTAGAGATCAACTGCAAAATGCCTTGCCACACAACACTATTGACACTAAACCTTTATACAGAAGTGGATGTATAAAGAGTACCGCTCCAAGAATACTGTGTTTATGGTACCACTGAAAACTGTACTTCTGTACTTGCCACAGACAATACTGAAGAACCCAGCATTAACCCTCAACAGCTCTACTGATGAGCAGGAGTAAGGTACAGTAGATGTCTTCAACCCAAACTGTAAAACTTAAAAAGTAACTCTAAAGAAGTGTTAATCTCCACAGAGTCCGATAAGTAGTAACAGGCCAGTAAAACGCAAGGGAGCAGGAGGAAAAATGTACATAAAGGAACCTCATGCCACTTGTAGGGCAGGGGAGGGAGAGAGATAAAAACCCACAACACATCAACACAGCCATACCACACGCCACCATTACTATTTTCTAGTCAGTCAGTGATACTTAGAAAACAACATGAGTTTGACTCACAAACTACTTTGGCGTATATATCTTACAGTGCTCCAGAGTTCTTAAAGGCAAGATAACGCCACTGTATAAGAGCTATAAGATTAGGCTGCTTTGACTTACAGTTCTGAACTGATTTAAGATAGCTAATATACAGGCTGTTGATGGAAGAATAGTTCTGGCCATTCCCCTATATCAGGATTAGGATGGTCAGCTGGGTCAGGGGACAGATTATTGTTTAGCTGAAGAGCAACACATGGAAAGTGAGGAAGGAAAAAAAAAAACAAACTTCTAAATGCTAGTACCATCACAAAGGAGGAGGAAACAGTGCATAGCAAGGACCCTCCGCGCAGTAATAGCCTCTTACTGCAAGTTAAGAACACTGTGGAACCCTACAGTAAAAGCTCAGTAGACCGAAAACCAGTTAAGTTCCTGACATAAAAGGAAATACAGTACCTTCAACACCAAAACCACATTTCTTCAAGTTATTCAAAAGCAAATATCCAGAAGACTGTTAACAAAAAAACCCAAAACAACAATCTACAGCAGTCCACCTATGAGCTAAGCTATCTGCATATGTAAAACACTGCACTCTTTTCTGGCTACAAAGTAGTTACTTGTTGCCAGAAGGAAGGAAGAAGCCTAACTTCCTATCACTGACATAAATTGAGTACTTTTTTCACAGGTTCTAAAAAGCTGAGACCATTTAATGATCTCTATACTTACAGAAAGGCTTCATAATTACCCATTTCTAAAGCTGGGTCCTTACAAGGTTTTATCATACACGTTTGTTTCAAGGTTTCTTCAGAAATACCTGCATCTTTGTATCATTTCCCTTGGCAACAACTGGTGTAACAGCATTAAAAATATATTCCAAGTACTGACCTACTGTAAATACAATTTTATACTGGCAATCCCATTATAGGACCTTCAACACTTTTCCAGAAGTCTGAACTTTTCTGGCACAACCCCTTGTTAGGCAACTCTTTGAAAGGAAAGCGTCACATTAAGAATGTAGATTTCTGCAATGCAACAACCAGTCAACGTTCATTTTTTCCAAGGTTCAAATCCTTCTGTAACGCTGTTATTTAAAGGACATGTGGTCCATAAGGTAGAACTTGCTGTATTCAACACCATGGACAAGATCTATTGCTGAAGCAAGGATGTTTCCCAAAGGCGGTACAAATTCTTAAGTCTCTGCTGTGAAATTTTTGCTCTGAAGTTTTCACTGATGAAAATAGCTGGTCAAGAAAACTATAGTAGGGACAACACTGTTTGCACAGTGCAGCATCTTTGCTATTTAAACTTGAAGAATTTCAATCTTAAATAGTTTCAAACTCACCAGAGAATAGCAAGGCATTCCCAAAAACTTCTAGTATAAAAAAAGAAAACTCTTAGCTACTTCATACTTCACAAACTTTACTGTATATTTTAATAGATTTGAGGCTTTCTTATTACTTATTTCCTAAAAAAGCAAGTATCCAGCTGCCACTTCTGAAGAAATGAATCCAGCACTGCCTTGAATCAATCTGTCTGAGAGGAAGAATAGTTTTAAGGCTACAGCGCTGAGCTGGCACTAAGAAGGTATTTTCACTGACACAGACAACACAGACTCAATACAATCTCCGAACATTCACAAATGACACTAAGTTTACTAATGTATTTCTGATAAGCAGACACTAGAATGGTGAAGGCTAGAGTGTATCCTCTATCTTGCAGTCAGAGTGTAGACAAGGGGAAGGGGATATCAGCCCAAACAGAAGCAAGTTCTGTGTGCCTGTAACCCAACTGCAATAAAAACAACCAAGCTGCATAAACAGTACGCTAAGATAAAATAGTTGGAATATTAGGTATGCAGCACAGAATCTCCAGAATACGATTTCCACAGACTATCCAAATGAAATGCAGAATCCTGATCATACTTTCTCCTCCCATAAGAGAAAGCTCTCAGTATCAAAAAGATCAGGCTATTTACAGACAGATGATGGACAGGAATTTAGAAGTATCTAGTAAAGAAAGACGAAGGAATTCCAGAAGTGACTGAATAGTTAATTGAATTTTTTCAGTCATATCACCCAGCTATTAGTATAAACGTAATCAAGACATGATACTCAGTGGAGACATTCCCTAGCAACTCTACTCAGCAGGAGCAGAACTGATGATAACTTGAATGATGAAACTAGAAAGATGCAAGGGACAGGTAATCACTACTGAACTTTTCAGCTCTAATGTCTTTGTTACAGAACCTATTAGTAAATCAGGCATGAAAGAGCTACCCTTTGAAAACGCACTGGTGCATTCAGTCTGGGCCATAGACATAAACATTCCACTTTCCTCTATGAATGGCACGCTTTCAGCAGCTTTCTATAAATGTTCGAACTCCAACTAAGTACACATAAAAATTATCCTTTTCACCCATTAAAATCTTATCTTTAAATGCAGTTTCTCCTTCGCTGTTACTTTTTTCTAAAAAATAAAACTAAGAATAATGATTTGTATTCTTAAACTAAATTCAACCTAGATTAGACAAATGAAGGTTACTATAAAATAGTTCTCTTTCCAGACCAGCTAGTATTTCCATTTCTGTTTAGCATCCCTCCCTGTATTTTTTCCTCACAAATTCCCTCATACAAAATAAGAGAGTTCACAAAAAATAAGAATAAAACTTACCCCCATTATCTGTTCTCTTTAAAGCACCATCCTTATGAGGGCATAATTCACATCTCTAGGGGAAAAAAAAAGCAAAAATAAAATAAAAAAATGGAATGATCATAGGAGCATTGAAAAAGAAACCACACACATTGAAACTGTTAAGGAAGCATTAAGGAAGCAACCATTCTTTAAAGTGAATGGGTGTGTTTTCCCTTAACTTTTACTTGAATATTAGTTTGTCACAAAACTTTCTCTTCCAGATCTTGAAACTTATGATACATATTATAGCTACTTACAGTTCTACCCCCAAGTTTTTATTCCTGGATTCCATACCCTGAGATTTCGCTGAAAAGCCTCCAAAAAATATAGCATGGGGGAAGACTCACTTGGTAAGAAACCTGAGTGCACTTCAAAGATTACCTACTATATTTCCTTCTAGGACTTCTGTATTCACAAAGGTGGTCCGTCACAAAGACTCATCATGGATATAATCAGAGCTGGTGCGCGTACTGTGGCTGACTTGCCAGTCTCTGATGGGTCTCACTTACTCTGAGAGACCAAAAACAATCTTGCTTTCTGTCTCAGAAAGTGAGAAGTTGACTCATCCTTGAAATTCTCCAAAACTACATGCAGCTGGCATCATATTTTTCTGACAAACACCAGGATCACAACAGTAGAATCCTTCTGCTGTCAATGTCTCTGTCAAGTTCCTAGTATCAAGTTTAACTCTTAAGTGTCCTAGAGCAGTGTGAGACAACCCCAAAACAGTTCAGAGATGAAAGAAATGGAACAGGTTTGACACATACTCCACTTCAAGTGCTCCAAATGACACGCAAAGGAACACCATTATAGGTGATACTATACCTAAGAATCACCTTATTAAAAACTTTATATATTCCCAAAGTGGGGAGAACTCCAAGCATATCAATCTAACAAGCTTTTGAAGAAACTGAATAATAGTCTGATCATCAGATGCAAACTTAACGCCACATCCTTCAAATGCAGAGGGACATCTGGTATCAGTAGTTCTGTGCATCCTGCACAGTACAATCTTCCTTAACTAGCAAGTCAGGAGGTAAAGAAGCCTACGATGCTGGAAGTGCCTCAGAAACAGACTGTCCAAACTTATTTGAGGAATGAGAAATTCCATCCCTGAAACTCGTATCGCTGGTATCTTGAGGACTCTGTTTCTCCTAACCTGCAAGAAAACTTGCATTAGCAGCAAAGAGATTTTTGCAAAGAAGAGAATATAAAAGTTCTCTAATTAGTTTTGCTCAGTGCACTGGTATAGACAGCCACACACAGCAAGAAGAACCTTTAGGATTGTTGCTTTTTGCCTTTGCTTCACTCATTTCCCCCTCACATTCACCCACTAAAATGATCACCAATTTAATGAAAAGCAGCATTCAGTCTATCATGAAATGCAGAGATGAAAGTGGTTGGAAACTTCTGAACCATTCTGTAAGGTGCCTACAGACTTGGAGCATTACACCATTTTTTTTATTTCTAAGTCAAGATTACAAGGACTTCCTTGGCACTGAAATTAACTGATCAGATAAATTTAAATAATATCCTACATACTCAGTATGCATGTGAGCTGTATCTTAACACTCCAGCCCTCCACACATTAAATACTAGATGCTGAGAGATACTCAGGAGCATTGGGTTCATTTCAGGGAATTCCCCATATACGGAACCAGATTCTCAAAGCAAGAAGCCCAGTATATATTCATGGTGACAGTGTGATAAGGTTTGTTCCCACCCCCAAAGCTACGAGCTGGCAGCTTAAGGCCAGTGAGCAGATATGTTAAATCTGCCACTGAGACATGGGAAGCTGTTAACATAATCTACCTTGCCCCACCTCTGCAAGCCTGTGGGAGTTTGACATACATTTTCCCTAGTGGCAAAACCAGTTAGGAGGTTCTTTTCTTTTCCTCACCTCTCCCTTATTAATACCTCCTTCTACCACTCCCTCATCTGCTGACCAAACTGTCTGTAGGACTTACCCCTTAAACCAGGTCAGTGTAATGGACTGAAATGAACTTTCTCTTTTTAACATTTTTAATTCAGGTCATATTACTGTTGCAATTTAATCATAATTCCACAAGCAGTTGCATCAGCAAAACTGTAGGCAGGGAGCCATTACACCACAGCATTAATAATTAAAGAATTAGCAAACTTCTTAAACTTTATCACAAATAAATTAAAATGATCACAAGACACTATGCAGCAAGGAACTAAAACAGTCCTTTATGCAGAGAAGCATGCTCCACTCAGTCCCATCAGAGCTCAGTTTCAACCAATTCCTTTTTGTCTCTCAATAGGACTCAGGCCCATTAAGTCTTCCTGCATTACTCCTCTGCAGTGCCGGCTGCAACCAGTCAGAGAAGATGCAAGGCAGAAGACTGAAGCAGAGGTAGCTTTGGCAGTGGAAGAAAACTTGAGTGTAAGATGTTCTGCAGAGTGTCATCTCACTGGCAGGGAGCAGTATGCCTGCACTAGGCTGTCATGAAGCTGGGCAACTGTGGAGAGATGATGCACTTGCACCCTGATGAGACAGATTACTTCTGGTGCCCTGAACTCTGGCTACAATCTGCAATAAAGTAGCAGCCTAGTACAGTGACACACCACACAGTGACCCTTTCCACTTCCCCCTCTGGGTTATGAACCTAACTGCTTCCACACTCAGATTCTGTCACCCATTTCTGCTCTCCCAAAGTCCAATATGCACCACACAATAACACCAGTATTTGCCAGGTGGGAATAGCATGCCTCACCCCTTTAGACAAGTAACTCCTAGAGAATTTTCCTAACACTCTATTTCTAAAATGTTACAGTACTATAGCATTTCAAAAATTATGGCAGTTTCAGCTGAGAATTTGAGAAGTGATTGAAAAACAGCCTGAGTACGTTCAAAATGATGCAATCCTACAGGGATGCTGGGAAGGGGCTCTTTATTAGGGACTCTAGTGATAGGAAAAGGGGTAACGGGTTAAAACTTAAACAGGGGAAGCTTAGATTGGATATAAGGAAGAAATTCTTTACTGTAAGGGTGGTGAGGCACTGGAATGGGCTGCCCAAGGAAGTTAAAAATGCTCCATCCCTGGCAGTGTTCAAAGACAGGTTGGACAGAGCCTTGGGTGACATGATTTAGTGTGAGGTGTCGCTGCCCATGGCAGGGGTTTGGAACTGGATGATCTTAAGGTGCTTTCCAACCCTAACTATTCTGATTTTTATGATAAAACATTTAAATGCATGTTGTTACAAAGGATTCTGTAGGAGAAAGGAAAGGAGATAGTTGGGTGCAGATGTATCTTAGCAGTCCAGTTACCTATAATTTCTTATTTGGACATTTCTGTCCATGCAGTGTCTCCTTCTTCCAATTTTCTTATGGATGGAACTTGGAGTTTAAGTGAATAGCAACAGCTGAATCACTTTACCAACTGTCACATCACATACAACTTGTACAATGGAATAAAGCTTTGCTCTTTGCAAAGTGGTATAAGGAATAATCTGACCACCTGCACGGATGATCAGATGGTCTCTAGTATTTGAGCATATGGACTATATCAGGGCTCTCTTTTCTAGTTGTGTGCTGTAAGTCTTACGTCTGGCAAAGGATTTCTGACCCAGATTAATTTTCTGAGCATTCAAAAACATCATGGGGAACTACTAAACAAGCTGGAGGGGAAGCAGGGGGAAGTGAAGGGGCAATGGGGGCAGACATGACCTCCACAAGATATCACAGCATACACAGGTCAAGCTGCTACGAGTGATCAGCAGGTCAGATAAACATCATCAGGTTTGACAGTGTAAATGCAAACACTAAGGAGGCTGACTGTGACCCAAAAGAATAACCACATCCTTTAGTATGCTAAAGGGCACTAGTTCTATAGTAGTGAGGGACACCAGCACTGCAGGTACAGCCACCTGAATTAGATTTGAAAAGGGAAAAAGACACAAATAGTGGCTAGGAACACTGAAGTTGTAGTAAGTGACATTGTCCCTTTCTGCTCTTACAGAATGTGATATGGACATCCCATTTTTGCAGCTTTTGGTAGAACAGGCTAAGTTCATAGATCTAGATTCTACCCAAGCAGAATTCAGGTGAACTCTCAGCAGGAATTTCTTTGAACTATGAGGTCTCCTGTAGAGGACTGAAGTGAAACAAATCTCAAAGTTGTGCACCTGAAACACCCTGATGGTGTGGCTGTCACAACCCACTTCTGAGCTACAGAAACATCAAATTAATTAACTGAAAGACAACTGATCCTGTAACCTCAGCATCCAGATGAATTGACACTGCCTGGGTCTGATGAAAAACCCACTGCCTCCTAAGGGGACCAGTCTTTAAAAAGTCACCCAGCAGAGACCTGAAGTGGTAAAAAGCATACAAGGCCCAAGCAGAAGGGGAAAGAAACTGCCTTTCTTTTTTTTTCCCCCTCCTGGCATTATTAGAAAGTAGAAATAACCAGGAACAAAGAATAATAGTAGTAATAATAATAAGTGTGCTCACAGCCCAGAAAGCCAACCGTATCATGGGATCCATTGAAAGGAGCATGACCAGCAGGTCAAAGGGGGTGATCCTGCCCTTCTTCTCTGCTATCAACATAAAAAGGACATGGAGCTGTTGGAACAAGGCCAGAGGATGCCATGAGGATGATCAGGGGACTGGAGCATCTCCTGTATGAAGACAGGCTGAGAAAGCTGGGGCTGTTTAGCCTGGAGAAGAGAAGCAGCCTTCCAGTATCTGAAGAGGGTCTATAAGGATGCTGGGGAAGGACTCTTCATTAGGGACCATAGCGATAGGACAAGGGCTAATGTGTTCAAACTTAAACAGGGGAAGTTTAGATTGGATGTAAGGAAGAAGTCCTTTACTGTGAGGGTGGTAAGGCACTGGATTGGGTTGCCCAAGGAAGTTAGGAATCCTCCAACCCTGTTCAAGGCCAGGCTGGACAGAGCCTTGGGTGACATCCTTTCCAACCCCAACTATTCTATGATTCTGTATATAAATATACACATATATATGGAGATACCCACTAAAGATACCTAGCAAAAGTAAGTTCCAAGAACAGAAGACCAAAATAAGAGAAATAAAGGAGCTAAACAAATCCATCTTCATTGTAATACTGAATTAGTTACAGTCCAGTTTATTTCCACTGCTTTGTGGCACAAAGTTTTCTCCCTCTACTTTAGATCATAAAAAAAAATATGGCTTTCCATTCTAAATAGGACAAAGAACTACCTTAATCAGCAGTAGATATCATCAGACAAATCTAATTGCTTGAGTTCTTTTGGCTAACCTAACTCTACCAATTTTTCAACTGGAAACCAATGAAAGGCATAGAAAAGCTAATTTAATCCAAAAGACTACCTTCTTCACGTTGAAATGAAGAGAAAGGAGATAGGGAAGATAAAGAGAGATAGGAACAAGACTATACAAGTTGTAGAGGAGAGAAAAAAGGGTAGTAGAATACAGCACAGTTCTTCCCTCACAGTTCTCTAAATCTGGAGCAAGTTTCATAAAGCATCATCTGCAGACATCCATTATATGCTGCCTCATGTTATAAGAAAATAAAGGTCAAAGAATTCTTGTACAAGTAATTTACTAAATTCTGATCCAAGCTAGGCCAATGGAACCATTCAGCTGAATAATGACTGTCAACCAAGTAAAGTCCTGCAGGACTGAATTCCCATTCATACTGTGTGTGTCAGTATGACCTGTTAACCTAAATAACACTAGATTCACAGCAGATTAAATAGCCCACAGCTCCTAAAACTTAGCTGAGACATCAGTCTGCAGTTCTAGCTGACTTTACTTCAGGCTCACTTTAAGGTAACATAATTGCACGCTGCTGCCAAAAGATCACTAGCTCCTGCTGTGCACTTTGTACTGCCTCCCTTGCTCTGGGAAGAGCATTCATTTGACCATATGGAAATCCTAATAGGCAAGCTAAAAATAAAGCAGGCTTTATTCAGCCAGATCCCTTCTTTGAGCCATCTTTCCACAAGGCCATATGAACAATGTCAGATAAAAATTGTAACAGGAACACAGGCAGGGAGCAGGGAAAGGAGACAACCATCCTGTTCAGGAGGTGTCATCATCTATGCTGACTATGAGGAGTATGGAATTCCAACCAAGTGCCTTAAAAAGAAACAAACACAGACTCCACAACCAAAACATCAGCACACCCCACACACCCTCCCCCCAAAAAATAAAACAAGCCAATAAAAAAACCAAACAAAAAAATGACCACACACTACACCTGAAACGGACAAATTTAATACTGGTCGTAGTATAGACATATTTCTTGGGCCGAGACCCAGATGTATTTATTAGGTCAATGTTGATATCTCCCTGACATTCGTATACTCCAAGTATCTCAATAGGCATCAACACAACCTGTTTAGTTTACAAGCTTAATTTTATCTCCCCAAGCTGTGCAATACACACCATGACTTGTATGCTTCCAGAATAGTTGTTTTTTATCTAAAATACATTTTGATCACAGAATTACTGTTTCATATTGCTTGACAACAGGAAAAAAATATTTAACTGAAAGGAACAACTTTAAGAGATTGCAATACATGACCCTTAAAGCTACAAATAACAAAACAGCAAGTTACACAAAATCAGCATCAGCGTTCTTGAAACCTGACACTCAATCTCTCTCAATCTTTTCACCAACAGGAGTTAAAACTTGACAGACAAAACATTTTATTCTGCTGCTCCTGTTAATCATTAATCAAACAGCAGAATGGTTAAATCCATTTGCTTTTGTTGTGAGTTGTAGTTCACATTTTAGTGAAAACAAACCCTACAGTCTCCATCAAATTCTTACAACTTTCTTAAAATTAACCTAGGAGGAAAGGGCCAGTTGCCAAGCAGAAGTCATTTTACTGTTTTATTTCTGCTTTTGTTTACAAATACATCTATTTTACAGCATGCCATGCTACTGGGTATTTCTGTATATATCAAAACCTAGTAACTCAGCACACTCCCACAAAGCACATGGACAGGTTTACAAAGATAAGCAAAGTAGCTGATCAGATGGCTAGTTTCTGATCAATGGCTTTCCAGTTCGCAGCCCCTGATGAGCTAAGAACCTTGTCTCCCATTCACTGGTAGTTGTGGAAGCGTGCCGCACAGCCAACTGTGTCCTTGAGTATCCATCTCCCAGGTTCTGTGGAACAGCTTCACTTACCTTCACCAATATTGCACACCGTTTTATCTCACCTTTGGCTGTTAGCAGAAGGAAACATTTAGGAATCACCTCTAATACTCTGTATCATACACAAGACTATCTTTCCTGATCCTACATACTTTGAATATGCTAGGTAGTCTTATATGCTACTGCTTCAGACAATACAAAATGTCTTGGTATGTTTTTAAAAAATTGTTTAGAAGGGTAAAGACATTTACATGGGGTTTTTTTCAGTTAATGCGAAACAATTTAACATTGGCATGGACATATCTATTGCTCTTAAAAATGTAAAAATTCTGGAAAATAGAGAACAGCTCTGGATACAAAGTTGAGCACAAATCACACCTAGAGTTTCACTTGTGCCAATGCTCTGCATGCCTCATCCTACCTATATGTAAGTAGTTGAAGTGCTTTGGTCACTTTTTTTCACTAGAATCTCTAAGCTCAAAACATTTTTGCTATTCATTTCCATTATCCCCCAGTGTGAAACTGGTATTCCATCATCTCCAGAGGAAGAAGTCTTAAATTTTCTCATCTTCCCTTCACACTTTTCTTTCTAGGACACCCTTCCTGCTAGTGGTTCTGGCCCATTTCTTTGACAGGAATAAATTAATTAATCAAACCCACACATATATTAGAATTAAAACACTGAAAATAAGAACAACTATGTTTTCTCCTAAAAAACCTGGAAAAAATTGTGGTCATTTTAGTGAGTAGTTTGTGTTAGATTCAGGCAAATAGGGTACTGAGTAACTAATGCTATTAAGTAGCTTCCTCTATAAAGAAAAAACACAGTCTAAAGACACTTAAAATGTACTAATTACATCAGAAACTACATTACACTTAACAGAAATCTCAAATTCAGTTAATGAGATGGTATCTGCAGAAGAACAAGTGCCTTAGAGCCTACAAAGAAACATTTTTTGCAAGATTAGACTACCAGAAGAGGAAAAAACCAGATATTTGCAGAATGGTGCAAACCAGTATACTGGAAATTTAGGTCTTGGCATAAATTCTATCAATAGATGAGAATTCACAGGCAGTTAGTACAAAAACAGACAGAGCAACAGGATGTATACCAGACTGACCATGTCTACATCTGCTGGCAGTAACTTACCCCAGCTCTCAGAAGCCAGTGACATTTCATTTTTCCATCCACCCCTTCAAACTATCTTCCATGAAGTAAACCAATGCTGCTAACATACAACTAACCAGAGATGATCACCCTCTCAGCCCTTGAAGCCTCCAGAAAGTCCAGTAAAACTCACAAGCAGTGCCAGATGCTGATGAAATTACTGCAGCTCTATTCATACCAAATTTAGGCTAGCTATTCGTACCAAATCCTTTTCCTCTGCTACTTTTTACTAATCTTTTTTTTTGGTATTTTTCCTTAAATCAATTAGGTAATTTGAAAATCCCCATTACAGAGTATTTCTAATTTTCACACTCATGCTTTATAACACTTGCCAAAGTCAAATCTTCATTTTCCACTTTAGTGCAGCAAAAAGGCTGAATTGTATAACCGCTTCTCCCAACACTTCCATAGGAACGCACAGCCCAGCCAATGAAGACACTGCTATCTACAAAACTAAATCCACATTTTCTTATTCACAAGTTTCTAAACTACAGCTGGACAGCAATACACCTTATAGTCTCAACCTGCTATATTTTAAGACCTAACTTATAAGCCCACAAAATACTTTGATATTTTGATTTGGATGGCTCTATAAATGATAGCTTCTAACCATGCAAGTAGTTGAAGCAGAAGTCAGCAAGTAGCTAACTGCACAATTTTTTCAAACAAAGTATCTGAAACAAACTAAAGTTCAAATGCTTCCAACCTATGATTCACACCAGGCTCCAGCATTTATAAGCCACAATGAAGAACCAACAGGAATTAAAAGATCATCTGCTACACTCAAGAATCCCCAACTGGCTGACACCACTAATAGAGCAAACGAATGCATACTGTCAGTAACTTCTCTTTGAAAGTGCTATGTTCTGCAACTTGACAACTTAAGAAATTAAGTCATCTCCATCTTCAAATAATCATTTCTTGATGCTGACAAATTTGCCAAATCTCTGCCCCATCTCTATTCAGTCATTTGTCCCAAGAGAAGGAGAGGACTTTTTTCTAAAAGCAGACAGTTGACAGGTAAAAGAAAAACAGACTGACTACCTGAAGCATTTCGGGTTTTATACCCGGATAAATTACAGAGACTCAACCTACTTCTTTTTACCAAGGCATCAGACAAAAATATATGCAGATTCAGTTAGTTCTGTCAAAAACATCTACTACAGATAATAAATGTAAAGACTATGACAAGAAGATTAGAGGCAATCAACATGCAAATCTGCATTCTTCCAAGACCATCCAGTCAGTACATACTACAGGTGACATTAAGTCATACTTTTGCTCAATACATGAAGGGTAACTAGAAGGGAGATAACAGAGTACACTGTAACATAATGTAACACAGCATGCATCAAGACCTGGCTACTCCAGGTTCAGAAGTCTGGAGTCATAGATACCTCACTACATGTTTAAGACTAGTAAACCCTGATAGATGTTGTGTGAAAACAAATTATAAAGATACACTGTTCTTCAGTGGAAAGCTTCAGGAGGCCATCAGAAATACCTGCAATGTTTGGCTGGATTTCCAGCTAAACACCCAAGCTTTTATCGGGCTGAATGTATACTACCAACCCAGCTCAACCGAGCTGAATAAAAACACAGTATGCAATGGTTTGCTTCAGTGTCCTCCTACAACACACCACAGATGTACCTTAAAAATTCCTAGGTATAAAATGCTAGTATGAATTTTAAGTAAGGTTCTTTGCAGTTGAGGAGCATCCTGCTTACTTTAGAAACTTCTCCTGCCAGTGATTAAACAGCCTTGCAATGAAACTATCAAAAAAAAAACATTTTCTGCATGAGAATTAAGCAACTCCTGTAACAGAAAATGTTTTGTTCTAGTCTCAGTCTGGTTAGTAATTTTGCCACAGGACCTTTAGAGCATTTACTAAAGTACCTTGTTATATTGATAACTATGTTGTAAAATTTTCATCAAATAGGCTGCAGGTGGAGATCTGATCCACCATGGTTCCCCATGGGCTGCAGGACAGCTTGCCTCAACAGTCTTTACCAAAGGCTGCAGGGGAATCTCTGCTCAGCACCTGGAGAACCTCCACCCCTCCTTCTGCCCTGACCTTGGTGAAGGGGTTATTTCTCTCGCATGTTGTCACTCCTTTCTCCGGCTGCAGTTTCTATTGCACTGGTTTCACACCCCCCAAGTGCTTCTTAACTACGTTATCCCAGAGGCACTATCGCTGTCACTGATGGGCTCAGCCTTGGTCAGCAGCAGGTCTGTCCTGGAGCTGGCTGGCACCGGCTCCATCAGATACAGGGGAAGCTTCTAGCCACCCTGTTGCCATCCCCACTACCAAAAGCTTGCCACATAAACCAAATATAACATGCTGTGCCCAAGTATCTTTGGGCAGCCTCCTTACTCCAAGTATCCAGCTACAAACATTCACTGCCTTCCAGACTGCATAGCTATTCATAAAAGACAAGACTGTGCTACTGGTTTTTGGATTGAGGTGGTTTGGGGATTTTTTTGTTGGCTTTGTTTTGTTGAGAGTTTTTTGGGGGGAAGGCCAGAACAGGAGGATATTGCTAGTAAGTAGCAGTTTGTATTTTACAGCCACTTTTTCTTTTCTTATTTAGATGCTTACTATTCTGCTGTGTAAAAGCCACATAAGATCATATAGGTCAACTTTTCTGTTGTATGCTCAGAACTAAAGCAATTTTTCCTACTATTTGTTAAATTATTCTTAAAAATAGTTGTAGTAATATTCTTACATAAAATGTCCTTTAAGGAAAATTATGAATAAACTTTAAAAAAACCCCATGATTTTGAAAATTTTTGAAGACTTATTTCAAGAGGTATCTGCACAGAGAACACAGACATTATTAGTGCTGAACGATTTGGCAGCCAATATTTCATGCTGAAGAAAAAAAGAAAAAACAGCAAGTTTTCTTCTTCTAAAAATAAGTTCAGTTCACCTATACTGTGACCATATAGATCAAGGCACATTCTAGGTTACAGGTACAGATTTAATAGCCATGCCAAAACTGACCGTAAGCACAAGCACAGAGATCCCACACCCCTGGAGGCAGCCTGTTGAGCCAGAGCTGTCAGAGCTCTGATCACAAACCTATCTGCATACCGAATGCCTACATTCCCATTTCCTCTTCCTTTGCCTCCTTCTAAGCAAAAGGCAAACAATACTGCACTTATGGGTATTTTATACTACATAAATGCTGGTGGTGGGATGTTAAATTTTGGAGACATCATACAACTCATGAGCAACTCTACAGTAACAAACCTGTAGACACATGTTATTGAAGACTTTTTTTAAAAGGGAGCTTGGGAGAGAAGTACAACCATAGTTATACTAAAGATTAAAAAAAAAAAATAACCTCAAGCGTTCAGACCGTGAATCATCTGTGCAGCAGATGCAGGAACAGCTCAGGTCTGGCAGGATTAGTAGCAGGAACTTATCACTATGAGATCATAATGTACCTGAACTGGCTTTGGAGGTAAACAGCACAGCTGCTTTTCTACAGCTCTGACTCCTTAAGTATTAAGTACTGTATGACCTAAACTGACTGCAATGACAGTCTTTCTGCCTCTGCACCAATTTCCAACAAATACATGGAAGTACAGAAACTCCAGTTAAGCTAGATTCAGCTCAGACCCAGACAAATACTATTGCAAACCTTATGCGGTTAGCTCCACAGGGGTTCACAGCCCCCTCAACACATTCCACAGGACTAAAACACAGGTGGCTTATTAGACAAGCTGTAGTGTCATGCATATGTGCCAACTCAGTTCTGAGCCAGTTCTGCATTCAACTTCATAAACCACCCCACAGGAGAAAAAGAAAAAACACCACCTTTACAACACTAGAATAATTTGACCAAGTCCAAACTGATTCTTCAAGATGCGACAACAGGCTTACGATATATATATTCCAATGAAACAGATCAACAGCATATTAATTCACTTGCAATGCTGTAAGCAATCTGACTTCACATGTACAAGCTGAGCTATGCCTGAGGAAGCAAAACTTCCTAGAACTCATAACACTGAAGTTCCATGCTGAGATCTCCTGATCTCTCTGAATCAAGCTGAATTCACGAGGACCAACACCTACATGTTGCTAATAAGCCACCCAAGCTAGCTGTTTGTGCAAATATTAAATGGCTCTGTGTTGCCTGGTATTTCTATCTCCTGGATTATTATGGTTCCTTCATGATAAGCAGAAAGAGTAGTAGCTTCTAGTAAACCATAAAAACACTGTCTGTCTATACCCTGCTATATAATAAAATTAAATCATTCTTAAAATAAGATCATCAAAAAAGATGTTTGGCACATAATATGATAATGGGGAAAGAAGGCTTTTTCAACAACAACTGTGCCACAATTTCTAAATTCAGCTTCTCTAGTCTCTTTTCAGATACCAGTACTTCAGCCCCTGTACAACATGTATGCTCCATTCCATTTCCCAAGCCTGGGCCCAAATTCCCTTCTGAATGTTCTACTCCATATACATATATTCCCACACTGTGCCTAATACTACTTTTTCCTACATCAACATGTATCTGCCCTGCTTGATTCAGAAGTCAAGGTACATCTGAAGACATCAAAAGGGCTCACTATGCAGGGTAATAACAGCTGGTGCTGACACAGGCAAAGCTGGGAGCAGTTGCCACCTATCCTTAATAGATTCCCATTCCAACCCCATCACAGGTCAGCTAAGATAAATTAGCAGACTTAGGGAAAACTATAAGTTTTCAAGCAGTAGTCAAAAACTTACACAGCAACTGTAAAAAGTGTACACTGGGATTACAACCTTCTATTTATTATGTACTACATATACATGATTATAAAAGGTATATCAGATAATAACCAGACACCTTGATACGACCATTATCCAAACAGTTCAGGTTCACAAATATCTCTACTTCTTTTACACACACAAAAAACATGACCCTGCTAGAGCCAAGACCCATCACAATTTGCCAAGCCTGGAAATGCATTTTCCAGCTACTAGCTGACCATTCAAAACTCAAGACCCTGGCTACCACCTCACTATCAAAAATGCCTAAATCAACCAGCCAGGAGGCTTGTGTGGCTGAAAAATAATCAGCCACTGCTTTCACCAACAATGCACCAGCTTAGCAGCAGCACACAAAAAACAACACAGCAGACATCAGTCTGTAACAGTTGAAAGTATATGGGAAGCCAACTGCTTTAACCTTCTATTAAGTGAAGTTCTCTGGTGACCCACCTACTTGAGTTACATGCTGCTGAGTTAGTCTATTTCTTTCAGCTGTTAAAGCCAGACTAACTTTAGTGCAAGCAATAAACCCTTGTCTCCCAGCAGAATGGATTTATTTGCCCAGTAACTGCAGCTTAAGAAAAAAAACACACCAAAAAAACCCACACAACACAGGCAGCATCAGCAGGGAAAAATAAGCCTTGACTTCAAGACTAGTACACAGTATGGCTGATTTAATTCCAGTTTTGTTTCTAGACAGAAAGGCCAACAGAAAAAGTAAGCTTCAGCCTCCTACGTGATGTTAAGGAGGTTTGCTTTTGCAAGTAAGTGCATTAAAACTTCTGCATCTGATAAACTGGTTACAACAAAGTTCTAGTTTTCATCCTGAAGCCAGAGCTTCACTTAAGTTTCTGAATGCTAAGGGCTCCTCCAGGACCCCAGAGACAACCACCATGTTTCTAACTAACACACAAGTAATTGTTAAAACATCAACTGTCCTACCTTCAGTTTCACCAAAGAACCCCTTACACCGATATATGCTATATTACAAATAGGAAAGATTTTTTTCCAAAACAAGATTAGTAATCAAACTGTTGAACTGCACCATAAACAGACCCCATTCGGTGGAAACAAGAATGGAATATACACCAGGCAGCAAATTCAATTAAGTTCATCACTGTTCCTTCTTCAAACAGCAAAGAAAAGCAGTATAATGCCTACCAAACCTATTCTCTTTGAGAAATTATGAGAATGAAGCAAGACACTGGTTTAGAACTCAGTACAGTTCTCCTTCATTCTTTGTGTCAGGAGAAGCCAGGAATAACTATGTCCTAAATCCTGAAGAGAATTCCCAATCACATGCAGAAAAACTCCTAGCCTACACCTCTCTTTGGCCACTTCTGTATTTTTTAACTTTGCTGTCAACTGGCATATACCAAACTCAACGACATTAAGAAAATGCTACTCTTAGAAAACTTTACATTGCTGATGGACTTCCCAGGAAAAGAAAGAAACAGCCTTTCTTCAGAAAGGGCTGCTGTTCGGATTTTCTGTTGACAAACATTTGGAGAGCACACAGAAACAAACCATGCTCCCACCAACAGGTTTGCTTCAGAGGGAATAACAAAGTCTAGGCTACTAGGGCATTACAGAAACATCAGTGGCAAGCTGTGAAAAAGTAAAGTAACAAGATTCTTCAGTCCTGTGCCAAAAAAAAAAAAAAATCACAGAACATTAAGTCATCCTACCATTTCTTTATATTAGAAAAGGAAATAGGGACACCAAAAGGCTCATGTAAACACTCTGTTAGTCATTGAAAATCTGGTCTCAAGCTCTTTGTCTTTAGGTATGAAATCAGAAACAGTTTACACACTGCCCTAAGATGCTGCACCACCTTCTCTTCGCATTTTTATGTGAAAATTTTTTTGAGACAAAAAAACAGGTCGATTTTTCTACATACTCTCACTTTATCTTTTGATGGAAAAAAAACTAAGAAGTGCCAAGTAGTAAGAAAGGTGATTCTCTTTATATAAAAATGCAGCTTGATCTAATAACATAGAAGTCTGACCCAAAAAAGTCCTCACATAACCAAAGAAGGGAAAAAGAAAAAACCTTTGGGGGTTTTTGTTGTTATTAAGAAGGATTACCTGAGCCCCCAGTATTTACTATAAAAAATTTTAAAGAAAGAGAAAGAAAATGTTTCTTCAGTTAGAGGCATCACATTCCAAGTAAGCACTAGGTTCCAAAATTAAGAACACTACTTATTGGTTAAGCATTCCTAGACTGAAGCTTTAAACTGGCAGTCAAAAGCTGCTGGAGAAGAGAACTGGACACGGATTTTATTTCTTCCCCATACCTAACTATGTAAGTGTTAAACAGACAAAATTACACAAAACCCACATCATATATAAGAATATAATCTTTGAAGGGGAAATATAAATAAATCAAACACACACACTCCCCCAGAAATTGTCAGAATACTTAATGGCAGTTGCATATTTCCACTTCTCAATAGCATCTAGATGGAATTATTCCAGAAAGCTAAGCTATTTTCTGCTACTACTGGCATACTTGGGTAAACATTATCCACACAAGTGTAACAACCAGCATTACTTAATAAACAAAGCACATACCACTCTGGCTGCTCTTTCCTGAGATTCACACTTCCTGCAAAACCAAGGTCCAGTGGGTACTTGAACAATTCCATAGCAAGCTGTTGAACAAGACAAAATATTTCAGCAAACCAGAAGCACCATAGTACTATTAATATGAATGTTAAAGAACAAGCTTAGCACTAATTGATCTTATGTCATTTCAATAAGTCAAAATGACATCTCTACAATGTACATTAAATCCTATCACAATGTTACAAGAAATTAAGTACATGTTTCCACTTGAAAATGTATGCAAAGGAAAGTCAATGAAATCTTTTCCTATTATATAAATACATTAGTCATAATAACTAAACAGATCAGTTGTCAAATTTTCAAATATATTACCCAAGTACTGACAGACCAAACTATCCTGGTAAGCCCTTTCTACCATACAATAAAGTTCTTTAACATGAGTAAAAACATCTTGGTTTTGTTGCACCTATATTAACCACAGATGAGGAAGACTTTGATTTCCTTTTTAGAAAGTAAGAGGGAGATTGTAAATATGCAATCACGCATTTACATTAGCAAGAGACAGTGCTGGTAAGAAGCTAATTACAGAATGAAACTCAGAGGCAGAGCTGGCAATTACATCCAAAGGCAATGTGAGTTGGGCAAAGACAAAAGCTGAGACAAAGTACTTCTAGATCTGCAAACATGACAGAGTACATCTACACAGTCTAGAACAGTCCACCACAGGTTTGTGCTCTGATACTGTTTATTGAGCTCCAGGACCTCCTTTGGTGTATTCTTCCACTATCATGCAAAGCTTCTTCAAACACATGAGATTTTGTCCTCCACAACTTGCCTGTGACTTAACACTTGAAGTTTCCTTTGAAGTAAAAATAATAATACCAAAAAAATGCAATTAATAAAATCTCTCCGTTAATACTGCTGTCTGAACTTCAAATAAGGACTACCAGCTTTAACCATGAGGACTAGCACTATTGCAACAGAAAGACTACAAAAACAGTGGACGTACTTCCTCTATCACCTTCATTCATACAACGCATCAACTCCGAAACTTAAAACATCAATGATGCAGTAAATCAAAACAGACAGTTCTTCTTTCTTACAACTTCTACAACATCTGGATTTAAAAGCAACAGTGCTTCGCATGCTTCCTGCCAGATTCAAATTCACCTTCAAAAAAAAGCTCAGTATTCTAATTTACTGAAGCGTGTCTCTATAGATTAGGAATACTTCCTCAAACAGACTTCTGTCATTCATGCTATTTCAGCTCCAAAACTGCTGCTGTCATCAACTTTTTCCACAGATGGTATTAGCCAGGCTCTAGATGCAAAAGAAGATACCCAAGATAATGCAAAAGTAATAGCTGGTTCAGGTATGACTTCTAGAAGGAATAATGTTTTACTGTTCTTTCCCATGATCCTAACTTCACAACAGCAGAATTAACTTACTGGTTAACATTACTCAACTCTTAAGAAAACAGAAAACTGATTCAAAACTAGACAAATTTCACAGATCCTGTCAGCTCCCCTCTGCATTCAATCCAACATTAACAGGAACAATTGAACTCTTTTGCCAATATCCCTAAACTATTACTATATGACAGCTTAGAAAGAAGCATAAACCTGAAACAGTTACTGTATCATCTTCAACACAATTCAGGACCAAGCATAAGACACACATTAGTATTTTCACATGCACCACGCACTTACACTAATGAACCAGATTCAGGATTTTGTCTCCTCCAATTTGTTCACCATTTAGAAGGAGTCAGAGAGGCAGCCACAGAGCTTGTATGACTGCTTGGGTGTTGATACAGCAGAATTACCATCTTATTCCTTATTTCTACTACCATAATGCAAAAGACATCATAACTTCCTTTCCTACAATGTAAGCAGCAGAATCCAGTTTCTTCCTCTGCTCTCACAAGAGGGGTCAACCCACTGACAGAAACAAAACAATCACACATAGAGGGAATGTGCCAGCTCCTAAGCTGAACTGGAAACCAACCAACCAACCAACCAACCAACCAGCCTCCACTAATCCAAACAAATCCAGCATCAGCCTTTCTGACTAGCACCCTCCCCCTGCAGAGCCACAACAGGAAGTCTCCATCCACCAGGAAGCATCAGCCAAACGACATTCAAGGAAAGGCAGGCAGAGGAAGAAATCACATGACAGCTAAGTCTCTCCTACACACTGCTCTCTTCCAATCCTAAACCATCCTCGTCTACTGGCTGCCCCTTAAATTTATTATTCTAACTTGGGAAAGGCAGGAACAAGAAGGATCAAGCATACAAAGAAAGAAATACAGCAACAATTGTCAGAATAGAGATTAGTAAGAAGTTCTGCAAAGAAGGGAAGGAGTTTTAGGTAGTCTCTGGACTGGTGCAGCTGAGGTTGCTAACAGTGCAAAGACAGGCTACAAAACACAGACACAGAAAAGGCACAAGGGGAAGAGGAAAGGGGGGAAAATGGAAAAGGAACTCTTCCTTTTTTATAGCTATAATATAGGAAGTCATAATACAGGAAGTCTCAGATGAGGGAAAAAACAGGCTGGAAGAATAGAGAATGACAGGACAGGTCAGACCAGAAAGCACGTGGTCCTAGAGACAGACGAACATGCTTCAAGAAGTAGCTGGGGGAGGGGGAGGGGGCGGGGAGATGGGGGAGAAGGGGTGAGAAAAGGAGAAAAACGTCCAAGGGGGGGCGAATGGGGGTGTGGGAGCAGGCCCAAGGGAAGAGGACAGGGATCATCAAGAAGCAGCCAGGCCTGAGGCCAGCGCGGGCAAGCTGGCACTCGCCTGCCCACTCACCTTGATGCACTGCGACATTGCAGCCGTGCCCGTCGCAGTAGACAAGCGGGTTCTCGGCCCAGCCCCTCTCGTCGGAGCACACGCAGCAGCCGCCGATCATCTCCTTCATGCTATTGGAGAACTCGCCCTCCAGTGACACAGGCAGCAGCAACGGCTCGCTAGAGACCATCTAAGGGTTAAAAACACCGTCGTCAACACACACTCACACGCTCTACCCTCTGCCTGCCCCCTCCCCCGGCAGTGTCTCCCCTCAGTCACTCAGTCGCCGCCGCCGCCACCGCCGCCACGGCAATGATTTAGGGCCCATGACCGCTGCCTGAGAGCCTCTTCTCTTCGCGGCCCGACCAAGAGGCCAAGCTGTGTCAGTCAGTCAGTCACGGAGGCAGGCAGGCAGGGGCAGCCCGGCGACGGCACACTGGGGAGGACACCGCACGGCAGGCAAGCAGGCAAGCAAGCAAGCAGGCAGGCAGGCAGGCAGGCAGGCACGAGAGCACGGCCAGCGCGCAGGCGCACTACGCGCCCCCGCGGGGAAGGCCTCGGCCTAGGGCCCTCCTCGCGATGGTTCACGAGCCGCCGCTGGAACGTGAGCCGCGGCTGAGCGCGCGCTCTACCTCTCCCCCCCCCCACGACACCTCCCTTCCCCCCACACCCCAGCTCCAACCGTCGCGCCGAGAGAGCGTGCGCGAGCCAACGGCACGGCACGGCGCCCCGCCAGGCCCACCCGCCCGCCCCTCGCCTCGCCTGGCCTCCGCACGGCGCGCCACAAGCACCTGAGGCCCCGGACCGGGCCGCGCCACCGCCACCCGCCCGGACACCCACCTCGCCATGCTGCCACTCTCCGTCCCCCGGGCGAGCCATCTCGTGTTTCCACCCACCCCCAGCCCCGGCCGGCCTAATCCCAACAACGCGGGCCGGGCCTGGCCGCGCCGCGGGACAGCCCGTGCGAAACCGCTTCCCCTCCCAGCCCGGGCGAGCGTTAGCTGGGGTTATTGCTGCCCCCCTCCCTCAGTGTGTGTAGGGGGGGCGGGGAGGTGGCAGACATGCGCCCCGCTCCCACCCGCGATGTCACCGCGCTCATGCCCCCTTCAGGAAGGCGGCAGGACTCGCCCCGTTCCCGCCCACCCCGCAGAAATCATTTTTACTATCTTGTTTATTTTCTCCCTGATGTGCCTGCAGGACTAATGCATTCCCGCTCCCAACTTTTATTATCCTGTTTATGTCCCCTCGGTGTGCCTGCTGCACTAATGCATTCTCGCTATTATGCCACTTCCCTGCCCTCACTGCAACTTTTACTATTCTGTTTATTTTCCCTTCGATGGAGCTGCAAAACTAATGCATTATTAATCCCTCTCTTTCTCCTCTCCCCCCAAAACTCGTCGTGCGGATGCAGTGCTGCGTGGCTGTTGCTGCCACACCAGGAAAAGTGGTAGAGATAAGGCAAATAGAAAAACCACAGACACACAAACCTAAGTGTGCTCTTCAGCACAGCTGTCCTGTGCTTTTAGGTGGAGTTGGATACGTCTTTCTAGCACTTGGGCCTTGGGGAGGGTGGATAGTAAAACAATCCTGTTGCCTCTTTTAATTGGAGGGGGGAGGCGGAATATAAAACCTGGGGGGAGAGAGCTGAGGTGGTCAGCAGATAGGAAAATCTCAAGCTATTCAGTTCTCCATTGTAAGCAGGTATGCCTGTAGCAGAAGGAACTAATTGTGGTGATTGTTAGGAGCACAGAGAAATTAAATACAGCCTTACAAAATTCTGCTCTCTCACTTGCCCCGGGGCCCAGCGTTTATTTATTTATTCAGTTATTTATTTGGTGTGGGGCTAGGAAGATATCATTGATTTATCTTCATTACCATGCTAAGAAGAGGAGAAGCAGAATTTGTGCATGGACTGTATTTCTCAGAATGATTCTGCAAGGCCAGCTCAGTTTATATGGTATCCTTACAAATCACTACTGAATTATGTACATTCCTGGACACGTCACTACCCAGACCAATACATATGCAGGTTTTATTTTATACACTGTTAACTAATAAAACATCTGCACTTGCGTAGGGGAGTATGACGAACTGGGTGGAAGAGAGAGATGGGATGTGCACAACCTACCCCCTACGGACATCCAAGCCTGCAGTTTGTATGCAGGATATCTTAGGTCAAGCTCTTTTCTCTCCTTTAAAGTTTAAAGTGAAATTACTTAGAGGAAAAATGGAGGGCAGACAAAAAGGGAATGACAAAGGTAGCTTCCTAGTTGGGGGGGCCCAGCCAAATATGCAATTAATGCAGCCATTTGAAACACATTCTAATCATTTCTCTGTAAATGTATGTTCCAACATCCTTGAGACTTCAGAAATTTTTAAGGCACGTGTAAAAAATGGAGGTGGGGGGCTGGAATGTAATGTGTTTCAGCTTGTGTAAAATCAGTCAACAGTCTGCACTCCAAAAAAAGCCCACTCCACACGTTAACGTCCTATCTCAACACTGAAGAACACAAATTTGACCATAAAAGTATTTACATTATAAAACATACTTACAACACTCTTTTTATTACTTTTAAAGCTTGTAAAAATACCCTGAAGATTGCAGGTGCGAGCAATTATTTTGTAAGGAAATAAAGCAATTAATATATCCTGGTGGTTTAAAAAAACACGAATTATTTGAAGTTGATAGATACAGTGCCCCAGCCCTTCTTCATTCTTGTCAAGAAAATGACATCTAATTTAAAAAGCATTCTCAATGATTCTGTTAACCCTGACAAAAAGAAAAAAAGAAAAATAATCACACTACAGCAACAAATCTGTCCTTTATTTCCCTAACAGGTAAATTAAAATAAATACCCTTTGGAAATGAAAATTTATCAAATATATTTTAATTTGTTGGATGATTTTATACATTTCGTAAAACTTGTTTTGGAACAAACAACTGCAAATTTTTCTTTCAGCTTTTTTTTTTTTTTTTTAATTCATTGAGAAGGTCTTCCTGCAATTTCTTCTTTGAAAAGCAACTAGTACAATTCCTGTGTCTGGCTTGGTGAGTTGAGGGGTTTTTAATGTTAGCTGGTTTAAGGCTCAATTTTTAGTTTGATAAAGAAGCACCACCAAAGAAAAAATGAATCACTTTGCAACAACTTGATTAAAGCTGCACCATGGCAACAGGAGTGTATTAGTGAAAAACCTAGTGTATAGTTTTCAAATAAAAATATTCTAATCTCACACCATGTACTGCACCAGCTTCGTATTGCACAGCCTGAAATTTTGCTTTGGTGAAAATTCAGTCAAGCCTAATACATTCAATTATTTCATGAAACATTTGTTGTCTTTTTATGTATTTCTGCTTAATTCTTTCTACAGAAAGAATGTACATGGACTGAAAGAAACTCCATGAATACCACCTTATGGTATTGTGTAATATTTGATGGAAAAATTTAGATAACCTCTTGATAGTTCTGTAAAACAATCATTTAGAGAAGACCTTTGAAATGCAAAATAGGAAAAGAAATGCATTACCACTGAATACTGCAAACACTAAGCCTATAATGGCTATGGAATCAGAACATAAAATCTTGTAGCATATATGTTCTTATGATTGTAGTATTTAATAAGCACTGACATGACACAGAAGGCCAATTTTCTTTTTTTAGAAAAGAAGCTTGTCCTTTTATAGTGATATATAAGAGATTAAAACAATTAGAGAGGAATATAATTCAGTGAGTATGAATGAATAATTTCATTGTTAATCTAAATGCAAGGAGAAAATTCAATTCTCTTAAAAGGAACCTACAAGACCTAGGAGCTAAACAAGTTATATTGTAAGAAGCATACAAGATTATATGTTTTCGTATTTTTGTGGATACCCTTTTCAAATAGAGTGACTGCGTAACTGAAAGAAAATTACACTCTCTAAATGCAAATTGTTTTTAAAAGTTTAAGAAATTCCTCAAGATAATGTTAACATATATTAGTGCAGAGCACTTTAGCTTCATCAACAAAAATTGAGAGGTTTTCACCTTAAATTTTTAGTGCAAATAAAGCAGTTCCAACAATAATGCTAAGGTCTTGGAATGCTTGCTTTAAATTTCACTTCTTTTTTTTTTTCCCCTAAAAAATGCTAAATCATATTGTAACTTCAGTGAATAAGACAAAGCATTAAACAAGAAAAAGTCTTTCATTTACAAAACTTCATTACCAGTTGGATATAATCATCAGAAGAGTCTTCCAGGAATAACAGAAAAAGCATGGCCTTCATATAAAATGCACACTGTATCATAAAACATGGACTGATATTGGGACTTACTCCCATTTTCAGATGAGGTCTTTGTGGAAAAAGCTTTGATCTTTACCTATGTGGAAAAGGATACACACTGCAGCTAAACAGAAGCCATTGAAAACAGGAAAACTGCAATAACTTCATGATATTCAATAGGTAGAATCAGACATCTCCTGATTATCCATTTAAAATACATTGATGCTTGTCTGCCTTTTGTTTATGTGGGTTTAAATCATTAACAATCTACACTGAAATACATTTCTGATCATGAGTATTTGCTTCATTTCTGGGAAGGCAGCATCAAAATGGTCACTTTACACAAAATCAGATGCAACTCTTGTGTGTCGACCTTTGCACACAGTGTGTTTTTAAATGGCAAGCTGCCTCAGATCCAACAAATTATTTCTAACTATGTTCAATTATGAAGGATATAGCATGTCTACAGAACCCATATTAAACATGTTAATGTATCTTTACATGCTTACTCCTACTGAGAAAGGAAAGTTCTTTTTCCTTCTGTTCCTTAATTCACAGCTCAAATCTGCACTTAACACACACCCAAACACCATGTACTGAAGAACTAAAAAGTTTCAACATTTAGCATGTAGTCCCTTCTTGACCAGGAGTTTGCATGCTCTGTATTTACATGTTATGCAAGTACAGGTAGCAGCATCACAGGTCATAGCAGCGCATCTCCTGGACACCATGCTTCTTTATATGCTGCTCCATTTTTTTTTTGTGCAAATGTAATTACAAATTTTGCAATGCTTTAGACTGCAAAAAAAGGGGGAAATAACTCCACCAAGTACTGTATTCATTTTATTGCTTTTAATTGTACTATCACCTCTGGAAACTTTGGTAAATTCCACTTAACTAGTAGCAATGGACAAAATTGCTGGTTTTCAAGTACTGCTTCTATTACTAATGTTGGCATTTAAATGTTAATTTCAGACTGAAGTTTACAGTAAACATGAAACAAGGGATTTTCTTTGAGTGAATAATCTCAAACCAAAATTCTACATAAAGGAATCCTAGTATGGGTTGTTCTCAGCACAGCGATTATTTCCTTTTAAAGATTTAACATTCCCTAAGTGGTAGAAGTTAAAGATTTAAATGTGACAGTTAATTTATAATTCTCTATATTAAAAAGGCATTTAAATGTTAACCACATTTTTATATGAGTCAAGTCAAAGTAATGATAATTACAATATGATACAAAAGAATCTGAAATAAACTTCTAGTAAAACATATTGACTATTAATGCTGTATTAAGTTCTGAAAAGCTGGGTTAGTAAACTCTGGAATTTAGATTATATGCAACTTAAATGTAATGCAGGGCTTTTCTCCAGAGAAAAACACTTTGTTTCAAAGTTTGGATTTTTATGAGCTATGTATCAATTCATCGGATTTTTATTAAATACATTTACATAGCTCCATTCCAAAACCAAGCCTCAGATTACTTTTCTTCTGTAGATGTATCTCTATGTGGGATTTGCTAAATTAACATTCCATATAAATTAATAGCCGTTTTTCAGGTTTGTTGTGTTACGATAAGCGGAGTGATGCTGCATTGTATCAGAGGTCACATTTATTCGATTTTGATTTAGGAATGGGATCTGTGCCACAAGAAATGACATGCTGAATTTCCCATCAAGTATCTTAAATACAGACTTACTTTAGGTAGATTTGTATAAACAAAACACATATACATAGTACAGGCGTGGGAAAGGAAAAGCTGTTTTGTTAGATGCTAAAGCAAATTGGAGTAAATCAACCGCATCCGTGGGCTGTATAAGCAATATTACTCTGCTTTTCCCAGTACCATTTGGACTAAACAATGTTACTTTTTTATTTAAAGTGTTTTCTTCTCAACAAGGGGCCACCACTTCCCAATCTCAGAAACACGCCCCAGAATATGTTAATTAATTGTATTGTGTCTCTGAAAGAAAGAGGTTGCCAAATGCAATAAAAAAAAAGTCTTTCGATCAGTGAGCTGCGTTCCCACTGCCAGCGACCATCTAATTTCAATTCCACATATCTATTTTATATATGCGGAGATACGTTTCCTCTAGGTACGACTTCGACCATCTAAAACTGACTAAGAGCAAAAGTCTAAGTTGACCACATAGGGTGTATCTGGGAAGCTTAACATTCCTGTCGAATTAAGCACGCAAGCCTCGGATCACTTTTTGTCAATCTTAACTCTGGTACTTCAGAGTCGGGAATGTGGGTAATTTTTATATCGTGGTACTTCCCAATTAAAAGCAACAACAGTGCTCCTTTGTGAAAAAAAAAAAAAACCTTACTATATGAAATACGTCAACACATTGCAGAGAGATACAAAATAAAGAGCAATGAAGAACGGCAACACAGTCTCTCCCCTATTTTTTTATTTTTTTTATATCTTCCCTTTCAATAAGATAGTTTTCAAATAAAAATATATTGTTTTAGTAAATACAAGAGCATTAAATGTCCTTCTGAATGACGCTTTCCTAAATTTGTAGTTACCTTTTGAAAATTGCCAAGCAGCAATCAAGAGAAAATGCATCTCTGGAATACTCAAGTAGGAGAAGTAAAACAAAACCAAGCAACAACAACAAAAAAATCTTTCTTTCCTCGATCTTAAAGTTAATGCCTTCAGATATTACCAGGGTGGTGGTTTCCTATTAAATATTACTGACATTTCCAGCTTTCGAACAACACGGATGCTTTTTACCATCTAAACTGAATTGAGCTTTTATTTGGAGAAGTTCCCACAAAAGCCTGCAAGTTTACAAAGAGTGAAAGAGAAGTTCCAAACTGTATTATCTGAAACAATGACTGCGAGTATGCAACTTCCCAAGTGTGCCTGGGGGGAGGAAAGTCACTTCAGAATTATTTTCAACTAGGTGATATCCGTAAACATCATCCTTCAACTTTTTACTTGCTGCTCATGATCTATGCAAAACGTTCATTTCCTGGCGATATTTTTAATTAAAAAAGAAAAATAAAAATAATAGGTATCATTTCTGATCTTTTAAAATAAATTCTCACCCACTAGGAGATAACTTGCTAAAAGTAATCACAGTTCCCCTAGAAAAGATTTTCTTAAATTAACTAGTTCTCTAGAACTAATTCTTCCCTCATCACTAACATGAGCCCCTTCCCGTTTTAATGTAATCTTCCAGAAACAACGTGCAAAGACATTTTTTTTTTCCCTAGAAAATCAAGGACACTTGTTGGAAATTTTCCTGAACATCAAGTTACTCAATTCATCCTCTATGAAAATACATGAGAAAAGCTCAGGTCTCAGATGGCGTACCAAAACAATTTAATTTCTAATTATTTTCCGGAGGAAGAGGGGGAGACAACAAACACTTTTCCCATAAAATAAATCTTTACAAATCTCAAACAAACATCAAACAAACACTTGGGGGGCAAAAAAAAAAGTCCATATACGGTGCTTACATGGAGAACAGGATAAAATTAATGTTCATTTTTATAAACAGACCATTAAGACGAGTTCCTTCCAAAATTCTCTTTGGCTACATTTAGTATTCCAAATTCAGCGGTTCGGAACAGTTTCTCCCCATTTCTTTAAGAAGCCCTGTTCTAAAAATCCACCCACAAACAGATGTTACTTTATGTACAAATCCACTGTGGTAGTGGGGTTTGGAGTCTTTTTACCTTTCAAGTAACACGTGAGCTACCGCCTCACTGGAGCTCCCTCAGTGGATGGCACTTCTAAAGACTCCTCTCTTTACTTATTTTACCCGTTCTCCTCCCGGAGCCCCCCGAGCTGCTGCTGCTGCGGGTGAGCACACCAGCCCAAAGGGGCCCAGCGGCGGCGGGGTCTCTTCCCTCCTTCCCTCGCTGCGGCCGAGCAAGTCCCGCCGGAGGAAAGCGGCGCGAAAAGAAGCGCCGGGGAACAATGGGGAGCGCCTGGAGGAGCGGGAGCCCCGGCTGCGCTTCCCCTGTCCCCACCGCCCAGCCCTGCTCCGCTCCCGCCGCTTCCTGCGGCCAAGCAGGGGGAGGGGGCGGCGAGCGCCGACCCCGCTCGCTGCCGGGCCGATGCGACTCCTCCGTGTTACCTAGGGCAGTCTGTCCGGAGCCCGCCCCGCTGAAGGGAGACCCTCGCTCACCCTTGAAATCCCCCGGGCAAGCCTGCCAGGTCAGCGCCGCACTGCCGAGGGCACCCACAGCTTTACGCTCTCAGCAGCTCAGCCCCCAAATTCTCCCGCCCCCCAGCAAGCAGCAGTGCTGCAGGGCGAGAGGGGCTGCCCGGCTGGCTCGCTGCCAGCCCCGGCTTCCGAGCCTATCCTGGGGTCGCCGGTGCGGGCAGGCCGGCCTATGGGAGCCCTCAACCCTCCGCCGGCTGCCCCCGACCTCCCGGCGGCGGCCCGCACCCGGCAGCCCCTCGCTATGCCGTGAGCACTACCCGCAGGAGAGCAGGCAGCACTACAGACGCGCCCCGGTCCGCGCTGCAGTGTGCGCTCCTTCCCTTCAGGGGACGGTGCTGCACACAAAAGGCTGCTCAGCATTGTTCTCCTCCCTGACCCCCAAATCCCCTTTTCCCCGCCGCGGAAGCCGCCAGGAGCTGGCAATGGGAAGGGCCCGGAGAAAGGAGGACGAGGACGGGGAGAGGCCGACTGCCCGGCACGCCGCAAGGTCCCCCGCCATCTTTGCGCTTCCCTACGCTCGCCTCGTGGCGGGCCCGCAGCCTGCCGTCGAAGCCCTCCGGTCCTGCGCCCTCACCCGCTTCTGCCCTAGCTCCGTCGGGGTCCCGGCCCTAGCCAGCCCTGCTCGGACACCAGGCTCCCACTGCCTCGCTGAGAGAGCAGAGGCCTTCACGTAAACGGGTCCTTCACGTGTTGCTTCACGCAAAACACCCGCTGAGGTGCCTCACTGCATCCCCAGAGCCTCCTCGTTGGGTTTCCACATGGGATCACCCTCTCCACACTCGCGCAGGAGGGAAAAACCCCAAAGCAGGATCAAGGTGAGGTACTGCTTAAGGATTTCATGCTCACATTTATGCAAAGCATACTGCGCTTTAATCCTGATGGGCCTGGCCAGAGACCAGTGTCTAAACTACAGTGCTTGCCTACTCCGCAGCCTGCAAGCCCCCGTCCAGCAAACAGCGCGTGCATTTCCACCACCTTAAAAACCCCATATAGCGGGAAAACTAGGTGCCGAGATGCCGCAGGAAACTCAAAAGCAAGGAAGGAAGGGAGCAGGAGCCACGACACGGCACTGGGAAAAAAAAAAAAGCCACGTCTCGATTTAAATAATTGCATAATATTAGGATTTAACTTATACATGTTTACATTTGTGTGATTTGATTAATGTCACGTTTGATTTCCTTAAAGCCACTGACAAGGTACTTTAAACCAGCAGATTAACGCCTGCCGGTGATATTCAACAGGCAATTCCTCCTCCCGACGCCGCCTGCCCCCAACCCAGGCCGGTACAGCCCTCACACAAATCCCTCTCCCGGCACCTCCACTCCCCTCAGCCTCGGGGACCCCACCACGACCCTTCCCTTCCCCTGCGCCCCGTGGGGCTCGGCGTCCCCCTCGCAAGTGACAGACACCGAGGGCAGTCTCCCACAGGCTTTCCCCCAGGCAGCCACTGTTCCAACAGCGCCCAACGGGCTCTCCCAGCCGCCTCACGCCCCGTTCAAACGTGAGGCCGGTCCCGCCTCAGCGTCTCCCTCAGGGAGACACCAGCTCCCGCCACCGCCCCGGGCTTCCCCAAGAGGGGGGGAAGGGCGAGCATCAGAAGGCACGAGCGCGGCCGGCGCGGGGAATTGTGGGTAAGGAAAGTGGTCGGGCGGCAAAGGAAGCGGCGGGCGGGGGGGGGGAAGGGTGAAAGGTCAGCGGCCGAGAGCCCCCGCGCCCGCGCCAATGGCGGGCGGCGCTTCGGCAGGCGGGCGGGCCTCATCGCCGCCGCCACACGGACCGGCACGGCCCGGCCCCGCCGCTTCCCGCGCTTCCCTCACGGCAAGTTGGGGCTGCCGTCCGCCCCGGCTGTAAACACCGAGCGTGAGTGTTCCCCCTCCGGGCGGCCCAGCGCTCCAGGGGAGACGGGACGAGGCCCGGACCTGCCCGCCGCCCTTTGTAACGGTTCGCGGCGAGGCTGCGCGCCCGGAGCCGGAGCGCCGGCGGTGTTTGTTTGCACACAACCACACCCCCACCCGCTCTTTGCTCTTTGATGCAATTTATTTGATTTGCAAATAATTGCAAATTTTTTTTTCCTCGTCCCCCTTTCCCACCTACCCTGCGCTTCCTCGCCCGCCATCCCGGCAGTTAAAGGGGACAGCCGTCCTGCCCAGCCGCCGCGGCTGACAGGGGACAACCCGCACACAAAGATCCCGGTTCGGGGACGGCGGCGGCGGGGCCCGGGACGGCCCCGATCCCGATCGTGCTCCCTCGGCCGCGGGGACTCTCCGGTGAGTTCAAAGCCATGAAAGCAGCAAGTTGTGCTCGCAGCGAGCACCGCTGCGGCGGCGTCTCCGGCGCTGAACGGGGGTGTTATTTAAACGTCTCCGCAACTTTCCCACCGCCGCCGGTACCCCCGCCGCCGCCCAGCCTCCGGAGGTAAAGTTTTAAGTGAGTCCCCACCACCACCCCTTCGCAACGAGGCTCCAACGGAGGGGGAAAACGTTAAACGTTCAGTCGGAGAAGTGGTTCCCTTTGTTCTTTCATTGTTTCTACCCGAACTGGCGGACACAAGGACGAACACTTACCTTCTCTCCTTTTTGCTCCCACACACGCACGTTCCCATCAGCTTTGAAATGCACTGTCCACTTTGGAAGCGACTACAAATGTCGGGAGAGTTTGTATTCCATTATTTTTCGCTCCCTGCTCTTTTTAGCGTAAGATTAAGTTGCGGAGCACGTTGTTGCAAGCTGTAGCCCCCCGCCTTAGTGAGTGGTCACGTTTAGGACCCTCCAAGTCCATCCTAATTCTGCCAGTAGAATTGAGGGTATTGGAGGTCTAAACTTTCAAAAGGAAAAGGGCCTGCGTCTATCTAGCAGATCTGAAAACGCATTCCCTACCACTCTCATTTCCACTGAGGGGATATAAACATTTCACCCAGGACAACTCAATGAAATACACATTTTAAAGCTTGAATGTACAAAAGCTGTTGCCTCTGCTCAGATAAGCTAAAAGCAAACTGGCGTGCAGAAAATCTACCTCGGTGTATTCTGCAGCGGGAATCGTTTCTGTCTGGAGTTTAAAACGAATAAATAAATACGAGCATCATGTAGAAATGTTAGGCGTAAAGTTTAAAGGGAATCAACCTCTGAGCGGGGCAAGCGACCCGGTGTGGAATGGAGAATCACAGCTTTTGAAAGGGTCCCTTTCTTGCAAAAATTACTGCTTTTCATTTATTCCCCCGTGCGACCCAGGCAGGAGCGAGGAACCCGTTTTCCGCTTTCTTTGTAGTCCATCCTGCGTTTCGTACGCAGCCACACCGGCGTTTCCCCCCCCGCCCCCAAACCTTGCTTTAATCTGATTACGGTGAGATTTGCTGATACAATGAATATTTGAAATGATCCTCGTGTCTTAGCGAGCAGGGTGCGTTTTCAGGCTCCCGGTTCCAAGGCTGCTTGCCACAGAGGGGAGAGGAGCGGCGGGGAGCCCCGGCGGGGTGCCAGCCAGGGGGGTGGGGGTTTGGAGGGGATAAGTAGGAAGGGAGAGCCCCCTCCTCCAGTGCCCAAGGGCGCCGGATTAATTCAGCCCAACTCCCTAGGCCGGTGGCTGGGGCGGGATCCTTAAGTGCTTTTTCCCCCCGCATCATCACGCCTTTGCCAATTGAAAAAATAAACAAATAATATAAAAAAAAAAA